>CM062214.1:13460000-13750000 GCA_031216445.1 Lateolabrax maculatus
CATGCCCCAGTTCTACTGTCCCAGAGCAGGAGGAGACACAGCTGGACTCGGCATAGATGGCTCTGACCTTCAGAGGGCCCCGTTCTGTTGAAACATTCATTGCGGTGCCCTGGAGCTTCTTGACATCCACCGCCTGCAAACGCACAACTAATCACATCACATCACAGGACCGTAGCCAGGTGATGTATGAAACCTCAGTGCTGGAAACACGTTTAGATAAAGCCTGCAGTCAGGCTGCTGCTGCCCTCTAATGACTGCTGAGTGTTAGTGTAAGGTCCTTACACCGTCTCCACATGTGCTGATGTCCACATTGCCATGGATAGTGCCCACACCTGTAACATGTCCTCCATCGGACTTGACTTCAACCTGATGACCCTGAGACACAACAAACATCGGTGAGAGGACCAGAAGTGAGAAATGCTGGTTGGAAACAACTAAAAAAAAAAAAAACCTCTTTGGTGAGTCTGAACACATCTTTAACTACAACAGCAGTCTGCCCTGTTTAAAGTACTTTTAGGTGTAGTTGTCAACTGTTTGTGGCTTTGATATTTGTATGAAGTGACACAAAAAGAAAAATCAGAAACCATTTTAGTTTCACAATCAGCTAAGTATCTTCAAAAAACAAGATGAGTCAACTGTAATGTTATTTTAAATGGAGGAAGAAGCCAGTGAGATACAGTAATATGCAAACATATCAGTGCATCTCCACTTGTTTTTATGTTGTCATGCCACCACCTACCTTGACGGAGTGCAGCAAACAGTTGCCCTCCTCTGTCCGCACCCTGCAGATATCACACTCCATTTTCTTCACTTGCACGTTGCCTTTCCCTTGAGTAGTGATGAAGAGATCTGACAAACACACAGACTTGTTTAGAGGGACGCCAAAAGGGCGACACACACACACACACACACACACACACACAGTATCGCGCCAGCTGCTGCTGTCCCCTGGATGTTTTGTAAACACCGTCTTCATCGTTTCACAGGAGCCACTCACTGGATTTGATGGGTGCAGCCAGGTCGACCGACACGCTGCCGTCGACCTTCTCCGCCGAGATGAGCAGCTCTCTGCTCGGCTCGTCGTAGCGGACGTGCAGCTGATCCAGAGCGACCTCCTGCTCGGTGCCCGCGCGGCGCACCGTGACGAAGGCTCGGTCGGCCTCCGGGAAGGCGTGCGGGTCGAGCGGGCGGACGGAGATGCTGCAGCCCAGCCGAGCCCGCACCGCGCAGAAGGGGCTCACCTCCAGGGCCCACCGCCCGGGGGGCCGGCTCGCCCCGTCCCGGGTGGGGGACCTCGCCGGGGCGGAGACGGAGAGGAACCGGGGGGCGGCCGCGAGCGTCCCGGGCCCCGCTGTGAGGGACCAGCGGCGGAGAAGCCCGACGCACCCCCGCTGACCTGCTGAGCTCCCAAACATGTCTGTCACCTTCCGGTGAACCGGCACATCCACACGAACTACTGAGCTACACCGGCCGACATCCAGCCAGCACGGCCCGTCACAACGATGTCGAGCCTGCGAGATACTCTCAGTACAAGGTTAGTACTTCCGGTACGAGTTTTCAGACTAAAAGCGTCTAATAAAAGCGTCTATCTAATCCTTAGAACAAGTCGGGTGAAAAAATGTTATTAGTAATTGCCCTAATGAACAAACAATACATTTAAATGGTAAATTTTGATAAGTTATGAAATATATTACATCATAGAATATAAAAAAATAGAAGGTCACTCAAAAATAAACAATAAATAAGCAGACACACACTGCACCAAAGAAATGTTTGAGGTTGCAGTTTGAATAATAAAAGAAGTGCCATGCTGTGTTTTGGCCAACGGTTGTGCTTAAGGCAGGACTTGCTGTAAATTCAAAGAATCAGTAGGGGATTTGTTGATTTTTAACTCTGGGCGTGGCAGATGGTAGTGCACATCCTCGTCCTCTCTTGCGCACAACAATAACTCATTCTCTCTCTCGCACCTTAAGAGTCCTTCATCATCTCTCGAGTACTTTCGTTTCCTCTCACAATTTTCGTTAAGCGTTTGTCTGGTTTGGCGCCTCATGGCAAGTAAACAAGGGGGATGCATTTTAGTAATTTTGCTAAGAAGGGGGATGGCATCCCCCCTCAAATCGCCTACTGCAAACAATTATTATTTTTTTCTACAAATACAGGCCTAATTTATACCTTTTACATCATACTGATATAGTCCTCTGTTATTGTAGGATTTAATAAATTATGTAGGCTTAAAAATATATTTTCATTGTGAACCATGAATATTGTTTGTGATGAAGACATTTTCAAATTGTTGCTATTTTTTTTTTAACCACTGCAATCAGATTAACCTGCTAGGGGGTTCCCCAAGCAACTATAAACTGCCTGGCCTCTGTTAACAACCCAACCATACCTCCCGCTCTTTATGCAATGTATACAGTTTTTCTATGCTGAAATACTACCTGGCCTCAGATTTTCTGTGTGTTCATTTCTTTAAACAGAAATCTATTTAGAATTATAAACACAGAACTAAAATTAAAGGACTCAGAACTAGATTTTGACACATTGATCATCTTCAAGACAGGACAAAAAAATTAAAACTAAATACCAGCAGCCTGTTTTTTCCAATAGGCTTTTCTTTATTTTACGTTGAAGGCATTTTTTCAAACTTCCGGCCTTATTCCGCGTCATTGTTGTTAACTTGACATACCGGATGTACAAGGTTGTGTAAATGTAGCACCGCCCCTCTGTTGGTTTTGTCCAATCAGTAGTCAATGTGAGCAAATCGCAGGTTGCGTCGTTTTCTTCGCAAAGGCTGTAGGGAATTGGAGTCCTGAACCAATTCTTGGCCTCTAAAGTTTTACTACATGAGTTAAACCATAAGTTTGTCCTGTACATCTGATCAGTCGCATGTCTCTGTTGAAAATGTTGATTTAACTCCACTTGTTCTTCCTGTATTGGATTTATTGGCTATTTTCTACTTTAGTTTGCAGATAATTTCAACAGAAAGGAGGAGAAACAAATGCAAAAGCCCTTATGTTCATACATTTTATTCATCTTAACAAAACAATCTCAATTATAAAACCACCCAAACAGCTTCAATCAACCATCAACTGGCTTTCCAGTACTGTAATAAAAAAATATCAGTCTCTGTTGCTACATACCTGTCAGAATCATCTTCACTGAAAAATAAGGAGGATTTCTCTCTCTCGTCATTAAACAAATTCCATTCTCAAAAAGAAATCTCATTACTACCAAAGGTTATTAAAACAGATACTGTGTAATAAGGACTATAACCGTTGTAAGTATGTACATCCTCAGTCATTGTCACATTATCCTGTAAACAAATCAGTATTGCAGATTCAAACACCACAAGGCGGCAGCAGTGTGTTAATAGAGTAGGCTACAATGACTGTGTGGATAGTATATTAGGTTTTATTAAAACTGCAAGGAGCATCTCAAGAGCCTGCGGTTGGAGTGAGTAGTTAGACCCTTTTTGTGTTTGTTTCCCAACATGCCCCGGCAGAGAGTCACAGCTCACGGTGCGAAGGCCCTCGGTCTGATCATCATGCGGACAGCTTTGAAAGACTTCCTGTCATTGGTGGGGTAATACTCCGTGGATATGTTGCGCCACGTCCCCCAGAAAATCCCATCCCGGACTCCTTTGTAACTCCCCACGTAGTACCTCCCGTTGAGGTTTGCGGCCATGCAGGCATCAAACCACCAGCCGGAGCTGTAGTAGGCCCCGCAGTTGCCGGACGGGTAGCGGTCGTGGTCCCGGTCCGGCGTGGTGAACGCCCTGTTGTTGTGATCGTACATCTTGCTGAAGCGGAGAGCGTCGCCCGCCGTGCCCGAGTAGCCGCCCACCGTCAGCCTGTAGCGCATCCGCTCGCTCGCCACCCTGAACAGCCTGTACTCGGCGTGCTCCGTCACCCCGTCGAAGTCCTCCAGCTCCACCCGCAGCGCCGCGTCCCGGTCCCGGGTCAGCAGGTGGATGGCGTCGTTGCCCAGCCAGAACTCTCCGCCGTCCAGCTCCCCGAAGCCCGACCGGTACTCGGCCCAGGTGCGGTTGAAGCTCACGCTGCCGTCCCGTCGGCGCTGCAGGAGCGTCCAGCCGCCTCCGTCCAGCTCCATGTCGCAGAAGACGCGGAGGCCTGCGCCGCGGAGGTCAGGGGTCACCAGGTACACTCCGCTCCTGGTCTCCCCCCTGAGCCGGTGGTCGGAGCAGTCTCTCCTCGCCGTGGTGACTTTGGACGAGGAAGATTGGAAGAGATTAAAAAGAATTATAAACACTGTTTTCGATAAATCCTCCTAAGTAAAACCAAAGACCCGCTCAGATCTTGCAGGTGAAATTATCATCCCGCAGCTGGGACGTGGCCCTGAAATGAGGTCACAAGTGCAACAGGTCACTGCAAAACTACTTTTTTCCACCATAAAAGATTTAGTGTTTTTGCAGCCTTTCAAGTTGGACCTCCAAAGTAGATGCACATATAGCATTTAAAACCAAAATTGGATTTGAGAGATAAAAGGAAGTGTAGATTTTAACATTTGTAACTATGAAATAATTATTTTTTTTTTGTCTGAGTTTTCAGTCTTTTTTTAGTTATTGTTTTGATTCATAAAACACAAATATACAGTTTGATGTTGTCTAAAGAATGAAGTGAACAAACGAGAAATTCCTCTTGACCTTCACCTGTTTCTGCATAATGTAGTTAATGCATGCTGGTAGTTTAATTTATCTGCAGACATTTTCTAAACTCAAGTGTTAACCTGAAGAATCCATTAGATTGATTTGAAGCCAAGCTGTTCACTTACTGCAAGCCACGCTCCACTGAAGGATGTTTTAAAGCTCTTAGTCTATACATAGTTGTGGTTTTGTCTTTAATCACTGCACTCCAGCAGACACACACACTGTGCAGACGTATGCAGATTCCTTGTTTAGCCACAATGTATGGTGCAAAGATGATCTCAGACCACATTATATTATAATTTTTTTATATGAGGATCATTAGTGCTAACCCCGTGGTCCTATTGCTTAAAAATCCTTTCAGCTCAGGTCATACCAATTTGTATTTTTGAGTGAGTAATACAATTACAAGCACTCAGATACTAATGCACAACAGTTTTCCCTCAGTCTTATTATTGTGATGTAATGTCAACAAAAGACAATAGATTTTTAGTTTCACTGTGAAGTTACATATGCCTCATCTCTTTCCTTTTCAAGCTTAATTTATATTGAAATAAAGCAACCATTACACTATTGTACATGCTGGTGCTATATATATATATTATTTATTTATTTTTTAATTAATGAATTAATTATTCATATATATTATATATATATTTTTTATTATTATTTATATATATTATATATGAAAAAAAAAAAATATATATATATATAAATGTGTTTTCTGCTTTACATGCTGATATAATTACATGCAAGCTCTGTCACTAACAACCACAATCCCTGCATAAAGTTACCTCATTTTTGTGTAAATTCATGGTAGAGGATGCATACTAAGACAAACCTTGATCGAGCACAGTGTTAACAATAATCTCTCTTGCCTTTAGATGGCATCAGCGTTGGTTGTTTGCTGTCTGTCCTGTCAGGCCAGCTGCCTCCCTGGTGGTCCTCTGGGTGCTCTTTTGGATGCCTGTCTGGTCGTCTTCCATTAGGACTGTTATTGAGGAAAGCAGCCACCTGGTTGATTTTTACACGCAGCTCACGTGCACTCGGAGTGGAGGACTCAGCGGCCAGGGGCTCTGGGGCGGAGGTGGCAGGGGTTGTGGCCCTGAGGTCAGGGCTGGACGTGGAGGTGGTTCGGGCCCTGGGGGAAGGGAGTGGATTCATCATTCTGTCTCGATCTGGAGTTTGTCTGGGTGCTGTTTTCTCCACATTGTTAAGTATCTTAGCTAACCTGGAGTCTGTAGTAGAAGCTTGATTTGGCTTTGTGGATCCTGGACTGGTGCTAGTGATAACACTGGGGTGGATCCCATGCATGATTTTGTTTGGTCTTGTTGTCATTGGGATCGATGGTGGTTGACCGACTGTTTGTGGCCTCAGATCAGACGTAATCCTGCGGTTTGGGCTCATTGTGAAGCCTTCAGAAGGAGTGTGAAGGCGCGGCAAGGGTCCGTTCTCCAAGCTGTTGGGGGCCTTTGGACCCAGGGTGATAGTTTTCATCGTGCTGGGACTGAACTCTGTGTCCTCTGGGGAAGGAGTCACTTCAGCGATATGTTTTACAGGGCCAGATTTAGGTGGCATGTCAGTTTGATAGTTTTGGATGCCGTCTGAAGTAGTCCCGCTGATTTGAAGAGGATCTAAATCTGTTTTGGTCTTTGGACTTGGCTTTACTTGCACTGCTGGTTTTGGCCCTTGAGCTGGTGTTGCTCCTGGCTTGACTGTAGGTCTGGTTGGTGGTCTGTGTCTTGGTGGAAGATTAGGCATTTGGTCAGGCTGAGGAGTTTTATGCCCTTGATTGGTTTGTGGGGTTTGGTCAGGTTTAGGCTTAACATTTGGTTTAGTCTTTTGGCCCGTTATGAGCTCTGGAGGTTTTTGGTTAAGTTTAGGTGCTTGGCCAGGTTTAGGCTTTTGGTTTATTTTAGGGATTTTCTGGCCGGCTTTAGGCTTATGATCAGGAGGTTTGATCAGGACACGATCAGGAGTAAGCTTTGGTGTTGAATCTTGGACAGATTTAGGCACCGGCGAAGGATTTTCATCAGAATTATCCAATAATTCTGTTACAGGCTTTTGGTTAGGTTTTAGCGTGAGGCTAGTTGTTTCACTTTCAGGTTCAGGCTCTTGGACAGGTGTGAAATATTGGCTTAATGTAGACCTTTGATCAGGTTCAGTCTTTTCCTCACTTTCCGGCTTTTTAAATGGCTTTTGCTTTTGGTCAGGCTTGTTGGTTTTGGAAGGATGAACCTGTTTTTTCGGAGGTTTCAAGTTTTGATTAATAATTGGGATTTCAACAGATTCAGGCTCTCGGTCAGTTAGACGGTCTCTGTCAGAACCAGTTGCATTTACAGTTTGAGGTCTTTGATAAGATGTAGGTCTCTGGACAGGAAGCTTTTGATGAGATGTTGGCTTTTGAGTAGGTAACTGGTATTGATCAGTTGTATGTTCTTGGTCATGTTTAGGTATTTCAATGGTTTTCAGATTTTGATCAGTATTATCAGGTATAGGGATTCTGTCAGGTTTAGTTACCTGGACTCGTCTAGGATCTTTGCCAGGTTTAGATTTCAGGTCGGTTGAGGGTTTTTGGTGAGGAGGCTTCTTCTTTTGGTCATGTTTTGTTTTTTTGTGAGGCAGAGGAGCTCTGTCAGGTTTACGGTCATTCTTAGGAGTTTTAAGCTTTTGGTCTGCTTCAGGCTTATTTGCAGGTTTATGCTTTTCACCGGGCTTTGGTCCTCTGCCTGGTAACGGTTTCATGCCAGTCTTAGTGTTCGAGCTGATGTTCTTCTTAGCTGCCGAATGGCTGCGGTCTGCGACTCCTGGGAATGTAGTTGTGTAAAAATTCTGACGATGAGTTGTGGTTGTTGTAGTTGCCGTAGTGGAGCTAACTCGACCCTGGAAGCCTGACCCAGATCTTTCGCTGTTTGTAGAGGTGAACCTAGTAATGGCACTGGTTATCTGCTGTCCATGGCCACCCAGTGGGCTTTTTGTGGCTGGTGTCGTTGGCCTCCTCGTGATCCTAAAGCCTGTCTCTGCATCAGGGCTCGGGTGCTCAGAAAGGCCAGCTCCTCCGAAGCCTGTGCTTTGGGTCGGTAGTCCGTCAGCAGTTATTGTCATCCCTTGATTGACATCTGTGATCAAATGTGAAGTCGAGCTGGACAAAGGAGGAGATGGAAGAGATGACGTAAAGCTTATATCTTCGTTTGAGTCCATGGAGTCATGCCTCGGCGCTAAACTAATGGAAGATTGAGGAGTGGAGCTGATTGAAACAAAGTCTGTCCTCACAATTGCCTTGCTGGATGCTAATTCTCCATCACTGTCTCTCTGTACACTCTGGACCGTTTTTTTCCCTTCTGTTTTGATCTGCTTCCCCGACTCTTTATCCTCCTCCTCCTCCCCCTCCGCTCCCTCTTTTATAGTCTTCTCTCTTTCTGCGAGCCCGATGCTTTCAGTCTGTTTTGGTTTCTCATTATTTTGCTCTACTTTTATCCCCTTTTCCATTTCCTTTTTCTTCTCCTCCCTGTGCTGCTGTCGCTCCTTATTTGTATGCTCATCATGGTCCTCAGACATCTTTCTTCCATCACTGCCCCTGTCTTCTTCAGTTTGGGTCTTTTTCTCTGTTTCCTTTGTTTCATCACGCCACACGTGATGGTCACTTTCTACTGTTTTCTCCTTATTTTTTATATTACTTGTAATCTTCTGCTCTTTTCCATTTTCCAACTTATCCTCTCGATCCCCCTTTGAATTCCCTTCTCTGTCTTTTTCGTTATTTCTATTTTTTTCTGTCTCCCTGTTATTTTTTACAGCAACCTTTTTTCTGACCATTTGCACTATTCCTTCATTTCCACCAACCGTTGGCACCTTTGCCTGCCCCAAGTTGTCCTTTCCTTTTGCCCCCTCAGTCTGAATGTTTCCATCTTTTTCTGCCACTTCTTTTAGGGTTTCTTCTTTCTCATTTTCTTTTACGACCCCTTTATTGTTCTCTCTTTCTGTTTCCCATTTCTTTCTTTCTTTCTCTTCCAAAACTCTTTTTTCTGAGTCAGGGTCACCATCACCTTCCATAGTCTTTTCTACTCTAACCCTGTCTGTCCCACACTCCTGGCTGAACTCCTTTAGTCTCTCAGGATTTCTCTCATTCAGCCGGTTCCTCTCATCCATATGTCTATATGTATCCTCATTCAGCTTTTCATGCTCTCTTTCTCTTTGCCTTCCACACTCTCTCTCAGTTTGGCTTACTGTACAGTCTGCACACATCTTCCTCAGTTGATCCACATTGTCTTTCAGATTCTGCAGATCCTTCACGATCTTCTCCAGCTCTCTGAACTGCTTTGGCAAATGGACAGTCAGCGGCGGTAGACTGAAAAGGTAGGGGCACGTGCTCTCATCCTGCCCCTGTCTGCACAGCCCCTCAGGTCTCAGAGTTGCAGCGCAGGGCCCAAATCCATGATCCCCCAGGAGGTCCCGTTCATCAGAATCTGGTGTGGTCCAAGAGAGGCTTGAGAAAGCCAGCAGGGTCCCACATACGCACAGTGCTGTTAACCTCATCACGTCCTGAGAGTGAAGAGTAAAAGGAGAGGAGGGAGAGAGTGTAAAAAAGACCCACCTCAGAGAAGCGCAGTGACAGTGAGAGGAGGAGGTAAGGTAGGAGGGAGAAGAGGAGGGACGGACAACTGATGGAGCTGTTCAGTGGAAAGTGAGTCTGTAAGAGAAATGAGGAGCGAGAAGCTTTGAGAAGGAAACAGGTGAAGAAAAAAGAGAGAGAGATATTGAGAGAGAGAGAGACAGAGAGAGAAAGAGAGAGAGGATTGTGTGGATGTACTCCTCAGTAGATGGTTTCTGTGAGATAGTGGCTGATAAGCATGAAGCGTGAGGAAATGGTAAAATATTTCTATTTTATAACATAAGCAGAATTAGCTGTAACAAATCAGTTATGGAAAAGAACTATGAAAGCTTTAGAAAGCATGTGTCTTATTGTAATCAAATTATTACATTCCAATGTGTCCTCATTGTAATCACATCACTTAATGAAGACCATTTGTAATGCATTCTCACTCTATGCTGTAGTATCATGGCCTTGAATATGCATGTGTGTCACAGTTGCTTGGCAGGCGCTTCCTGGGCTTCCTGTCAGTGGGTCCACAAACATATGACTGACAGATGCGACAGGTCAAAATATGCATTTGAAGCAAAATATTAACTGGTGGGCCGGAGCCAACAATTTGTTACTCAGATTTGTAAGGACATATTTCATTTTACTGTAAGATGTGTGGTTTAGTTCAGCTTCTGAGTAATGAAAGTCAGGAATGTCGGATTTATCCAAGAAGGCTGCTTGATTTAAATGCAAAGCCAGGGGAAAGAAATTTCTCTTGTACTATTGACTTTATTCGGACAGTACTAATCCTCAACAAGTGTCGAGAATTGGTGAGGCATCTCTGGGAGGAAAGGCTGAGTACGCTGTGTGCAGACTGTCTTTTTATCTAACATTTTGGTTCTGTGCTAATTCATTGTGTCCACATATAGTCAGAAAAAAAGAGAGAGAGAAAATACAGTCACATGAACTAAATGAGGCATCTGCTTGGCAGGGAGTTTAGATAATGAGGCTTTAGTTTCTCAGACCCGGGGTGTAAATGTCAGTCCCACCACAGGATATGAGATATGAGTGATAGCATGCAATGCCAACGTTTGATGTTTCAGAAAATTGTCCATTTTGAATGCTTGTTAGACCACTTAAATTGTCTTGTTTTCAGACTGTGATGAAATGTGACCCTTGTGCATTTTTGTTCTTGTCTCTTGCACTGGCCAGTTGCTGTGACTGCACCAAGCTGGAGAGATTTCTCAGCTGTCCTTTAATGATGACAAAGGAAACCATTTGTTTAGCGGGAGGACTGTGGGAAGCATCAGTTTAGAAATGAAAAATGAGTTCAGGTGAAAGAAAACCTCAATATAGAACCGCACTGGCCTGCAAGTTCATAGTTACTTGTGGAGAAACTGCACCTTGTAAGAGCAAAACAACTTCCAATGCAACAAATGAGGCCTTGTAATCCTTGCACATAAAGGTGGTGACTTTCTATCCAAACACACTTTATGTGACTTTACATTGCAAGTCATCCTCGTCCGCAAATGCAGCTATGAGCTCATTTGACATTTGACAACTGTTGGCAGGATAAAAGCCAGGAAGAAGTATCCTTTCACAGTCACTCCAGTACTTCAACACTTACACCGGGAAATAGTGTGAGAGAAATGTTTACACTCTCAAGGGACTTCTGTCTGAACACTAAGCCATATCGATTTATTATCACAGAGCCACATCTTTTACAACACAGCCAAGTGTAAATCTCAGACCGTCGCTGCTTAGCCACAACAAACTAACCTGATGCTACATGAGGAACGATAATGACTAATGCACTTGATTAAGGTTAACAGGGTCAATTCATTTGATAGTAGCCAATCTAAATTAATCCGTTCTGTTCTCGACAGCAGCAGAGCACAGCCAGGAACTCTATTATTCCCAATAATACCCTCACTCCTGGCTTTACCCATTTATGGACAGCAGTGTTTTTTTTCTCTTCAGGGTGCCCTCCTGGGATACAGTGTTTTGAATTCCCCCAGTGAGCTGGCTTGGCCCACTCTCTGTCCTGGATCGTGTAAACACTGTGGTTTTTTCCATACAGACTAGAACAAACATCTGACCATCAGTCCAGCTTTGCTGCTTGGGCTTCCTGGCAGACCACTTCATCTCCCTCCACTTCGGGCAGAGGAGCCAGTGTCGTCGGTCATGTCTGTTATGTGCATAAGTGTCTCATTTCCAGATGAACTGGAGTGAACCCAACGACTGTCGTGGTGCAGCGCCAGCCTCTTGTAATACCACACTCAGTCTGTCTGCCTGAAGGTATAAACCTACCTGGACAATATTATTACACTGACTCACTGTTTGCATGCCGAGAACAAATAAACATTTATTCATTTAGCAAAACAGTTATGTGATACAGCACCTGCCTTAATCCTGTGGATCAATGTGTATCAGTTTAAAATGAAAGTATCATTCCTCGTCTCTTTCTTACTCTGTCTCACACACATACACACACACACACAGAAACACATATTCATAATCACATGAATTGTCCATCGCCAATTCCTTAATTCTTCAGTAACTGATACATTCCTTTGCCATGTGTGAGAATGTTTTTCATCTGTCAATTGACTGATAGTGATTCACGAAAATTAAGTGTCCCTCACATCTGGGCTGGATTTCCTACAGCTAGCCAACACCAGATAACGTCAGGTCAATTTGTTTCTAATCCAAAAGCCTGGACTTTATTAAGACGTTGTTTGAAATTTATATATAAGAATCCTTGTCCTGATGAAGGATATGGAGAGCGGGCGTAACGTGGGAACAGGTTATCTGCTGCTGTCACCTTCAGCCCAATGGGAGTGGACTCTGAGGTGAAGGTGGTGGACATTCTTGAGACCCTGGCATGCACGAGAGATAAATAATGTGTTTTTCCGTTACAGGAGAGAATATTTTACGTTTTTCCTAAGTTTTATAGTGGTACGTTTCTACACGTGCATTAAATTGAAGCTGTTTGGTTTGTCTTCATATCATATCCTGATGTTCATACTGAATGGATTTGTGCTGCATTCTGTATATGTCCCAGCTGTGGTTAATGGACACCATGTGGATGGACGAGATGTAAATGCTCAGAAAGGTGAGACTGAGTGTATCTCAAAAACCCAAGTTTGTTGACCTTTCCTCTTCTCTGTACCAGGAGGTGAATAAAAGTAATTACGCTCAAATGATGACTTGCTTTTTTTTTCCAGAATACTGAAGCTCAGTGGTGAAGGAAATATTCAGATAATATATTACAAGTAAAAATCTTGCATTGAATATTTTACTTAAGTAAAACTACCATAATTATTATGGACAAAATGTAGTTATCAAAAAGTAAAAGCACTCAATGCAGAACATTTGCCCCTGTGTGTTGTGGTTTTAAATATCCTTTTATTGGATTATTATTACTGATACATTAATGTGTAAGTAGCATTTTACTATTGTAGCCTGTTGAGGTGGAGCTGGTAATTATTTTATGTACTGTTTCATTTTGAACAATGTATTATATTTCATAAGCTCATTATGTTTTGTATGTAAAATCTATGCAAAGTAACCATATCTTTCAAAAAAATGTAGCGTAAAAACGTAACATATTTCTGTCTGAATTATAGTGGAGTAGAAGTATAACGTGGCATAAAATGGAAATACTAAGAAAAGTACATCAAATTTGTATTTGAGTACAAACTTTCCAACGCTGCTGAAGGTGCTATAAAGGAGTGTTCTCTTTGCACTGCCTTGTGTTATTGGAACCAAAAATAACCTTTACTTTATTATCCTACAAACTGTGTGTTCTTCTCT
This sequence comes from Lateolabrax maculatus, assembly GCA_031216445.1. Taxonomy (NCBI): domain Eukaryota; kingdom Metazoa; phylum Chordata; class Actinopteri; order Acropomatiformes; family Lateolabracidae; genus Lateolabrax; species Lateolabrax maculatus. The sequence continues at coordinate 13,473,062 of CM062214.1, forward strand.
ATAGCAACTGTTTAAGTGTTAGTGCTGAGTGTAACATTCACTCAGTGAACAATTTGGGTCAAATGAAATAAACAAATCTCATTTCAGAGTAAGCCAATGTCAGTGCTGATGAACAATGTGTACACTACCTCTTCAATCTCTCTGGCAGATTAAGACTTCAGTGGTCACAGATAAGGACAAAAGGAGCATATAAATTGGATGTGGACTGGTAGAGAGGACCATTTGACAGAACAGTTGGGAGATACGTCATTTTCTCTATCTTTGCAGGGTTTGTTCTTGTTTTCTGTCATAACAAAAAGATCACTTTCATCCAATATTTGTATGTTATGCACAAGGGCGTTTAGGCATTGTGTTGACATTAAATGAATAACAGTTCTTAGATCTTGGATGTAATAGAACTAGTGACTAAACTAGTCTTGTTGTGCAATAGAAACAAGTACATTTTTTAACTAACACCTCCCAACATTTGTGAGCCCTGATGACACAGCTGTGAGGGTCAGTGGAGGATTTTGACTGAGAAACAAAAGTGCCCCTCAATGTTTCAGCATCACTATACTGCCACCCAGTGACATGTTTAAGAAATATCTCAGAATACAGATTAATTCTATATTTGCAACTAAGGCATCTATGAAGACTTTGATGTGTATCATACATATGTTGTAGTCATATATGGAAATTTGACAATATTTCTCCACAAACACTGTGTACAAATCTCTTATTTAATGAATATTACACAATACTAAATGCATGAGGACTTTTTAAATGCCTATCAGAAAGTGATGAATGTTTCAAACATTTTTGTAATGTACCAGTTATTTTTGGTAAGACATACCATATATGCATCTGCAAACAAGGTTTATAAAAAAGTTTAGAAAATGATGTGTATAAATGTATTACATTCATAAATTGTATAAATAAATTTAATAAATATATGAATTATAAATATAAAGTGTATAAATTTGTTAAATTTATACAACTTAATTTAAAATTGAGAACTTTCTTCATTGTTTATTGGAGTACAACATAACCATTAATTTGGTGTCACACCATTATCACATAGCAAAACCTGAAGCTTTTTTCCTTTTTGATCCATATTTTATTTTTATTTTGTTTTTTTTTTGTTGTTGTACAGTTTGTAAATAGGCTATAGATAAAATGAAGTTGACTCGACATGCATCCAAAAAAAAAAAGAGTCAAAATAAACAGAAAATAGGCTGATGAATTACTAATAAAAAGAAAGAATTAAATTTCAATAATTTTCGCTACATATACTGAGCTCAGTCTGTCTACGTGTGAAAAATAAAAAGTATAAACTACAGGTCTCCTGTGACTAACTCAACATTTATGACTGTGTCGCTTAGTCAGAACAATTACACAACATCTCCACCTTCACCACCACATGTGAGAGCTGAAGGCCGATTATGCCCGATGAAGAGTGGGGATTATAAATGCCCCCTGCTGTCCCCGGTGGCCCTGCACAGTCTGCAGTCCTGCAGCCTGTAAACAGGCCTGTCCTCCTCCTCCTCCTCCTCCTCTTCCTCCTCCTCCTCCTCCCTGCGTCCTGCGTCGCTCGCGGAGCCCCGCCCCCGGCCTGGCTCTCACGCACCAGTTACGTCCGACCGTAAAAAATAGAAACTTCCAAGATGGCCGAGGCCGTGGACTCCATGCATTTCGCAGCAAACAGCAAAACAAATTCCCCTAAACCCCTGATAGCCAAGCGGCCGCCGGAGAGCCGACCGCAGTCTTCCAGCGACATTTACCCGCCGCCGCCCAAGAGGGTCCGGGTGGAGGAGAAGGGCCTGAAGCACAGGAAACTGAACGGAGAGGTGTGCGCAGGGGAAAAACACAACGGGAAGCAGAGTTGTGGGAGCCCAGCGAAATGGAGTTTCGGGCCGGCCAAGGCGAGCCACTCCGCCGCCGCCGCGGGGCCGGCGACTCCCGCTCGGAAGATCTTCAAAATCAGCAACTTCCTCGCGTCGCCCCCCAAAGTGAAGAAGGCGAAGGAGAAGCGGCACAAGGAGAAGGAGAAGAGCGGCGAGGCGGCGCGGAGCTCCGCCGCTGGCGTGGAGAGAGTGAGCCCCGCTAGCTGCCATACAAAGACCGAGAACGGCGACGTGAAAATGCTACAGAGAGGTAGGACCGCACGGCCAGCCCGCGCCCCGCAGCGCCCCGCACCGCCGCGCACGCACTGTAGGCGAGGCCACACTGGGCAAAATCATTTATTACATTATTACATAATGTTCTCCACCACAGGCCCCAGTATTCATTAGGCCCAGATGGTGATATGTATGTGTGTGTGTGTGTGTGTGTGTGTGTGTGTATATATACACGTGGAAGTGTTTGTTGGTCGCTTGTGTCGCTCAGCAGCGTTTCTCCTCACCGTGCCTCCTCCTCTGCTCCCCTCAGATCACCGTGTGAAGGAGAAGGACAGGGAGAAGAAAAAGGAGAAGAGTAAAGAGTGGAAAAATCACAAGCTGCCACCTGTGCACGACATTGCGAGGGAGAACGGGGACGTGATTCCTCCACAGAAAGGTAGGGGTGAAAAGTGTTTTTTTTTGTTTTTTTGTTTTCTTCAGTATTTTGGGATAACTTTGAATTACGTAAGTCTCTTAAATATGTTTTACCTGCACACAGCGCGAGAGGTGTGACTGAGGCAACTTTGCTCAAGTCACTTCTCGACACTGAGTGTAGAAAAACAAGTCAAAGTAGAGCAGATGAGTCCAAGAGGAGTAAATATCTTGTTTATAACAATATGTCAGAAATTTAAATTGAATATGAATTTTTAAAAGGTAAGAAATGCCAAAAATGTAAGTTCCTGCAAATTACAAACACTTGCCATGCGTAATATACAGTTGCGTAAAACGATATCCTAGCTGAACAAATGTCTTTACTTTTTACGCCAAGTTTAGATGTAATCTCAAGTATATAAAACTGTTGCTCTAAACCACCTCCAGCTATGTTTTATAATGCACAACATTGTACTAACTGTAAAAATGTCTTATCCTCCCTCACAGAGTCTAAAGAGAAGCCAAAAGCTGGTTCAGAGGAAGACCTCCTGCTGAAGAAACTCAAGAAGAAGAAGAAAAAGAAGCACAAAGATGGCGAGCGGGTGAAGGAGAGGCACAGCCGACCCAAAATGTATCATCGCTCATGCCAGACGATGTGTTCAGGAGTGTCTCTGGGTCTGCCCGAGTTCCTCAGTCGCATTAATGGGAACAACAGCCTTAACAGCAGCAGTCTACTCAACAGCACCGCAGCGCCGCCGCCACCACCACAACACCACCACCAGGATCCTCCTGTTACTGCCGCTACCTCTGCGTCCATCACCTCCATGGTCAGGGACAGGCTCGGCTACAGCTCCCCGCTCCACTGCACTCCGGCGCCGGGCCTGCCCGGTCTGGAGTTCGGCCGTCTGATCCACATCGAGCAGCAGGCCAACGGCGGGGCGTCTGTGGCGCACGCCTACATCGAGCAGCTCTCCTGTCTGTCTCCGGCTGAGATGCAGCGCTTCGCCCAGGAGTTTGTGACCCTGTCGTTCAGCGAGGACGAGGCCCAGGCTGCGAGTTTTGTGATGGGAATCATCCATGGAGCGGCGTCCTACCTCCCAGACTTCCTGGACTACTTCTCCTACAAGTTCCCCAACGCGCCAGTAAAGATGGAGGTGCTCGGGAAGAAAGACATAGAGACGACAACCATGGTCAACTTCCACTCTCAGGTAAGATGATTGTTTTTTTTTTTTTAATTATTTTTCTTCTCTGTAAGTGGACAACATAGTAAGTAGGCTCTGTGTGTGAGAGGAAGCTCAGGTGTCCGTTTGTAGTCTGTAGGTGTGAGCAGCACACACTCAGCTGCCACAAGCCGAAGCAACACATCAACAGTTTTTTATGTTTTTAAGTTGTGTGTGTGTTTGTCAGCCTCTGTCCAGAGTGTCGATGGGTAGAGCTTTTCACTTTACTCCTGTGCTCAAAGTGCGTCAGCGTCCAGGTTGTCTTGTGGAGCAGTAAGCCCTAATGGTGTGTGTCACGTTGTTTGTCACTTAACATAACGGTTTCTTGAAAAACTGTCTGAGTGCTTGATGGGGATTGTGGCACCTTCAGTGGGAGTTGTGCTTTCATGTCAGCCTCTGATGATACTGCTGAAGAATGTTTAATTGCGTATGAGTTAAAAGAAAGTTATTGTTTGCTTCATAAAGGTGACAACAGTAAGGTCTGCATTCAGTATGACTGTTTCGTTGCAGCCTTGGTTTGTTTTAATAATTTTGTTTTTCTGGAGAGTAAAATCAGCTTCCTGAAAGTAAAGAGATAAAATTAACAAAAGTCCTCTTGTTTTTATGTGTGGATGGTTCATGTTGTTGTTATCTCTTTACTTCTGACTGCTTTCACTTGGTGTTTTTTTCTTTTTTTTTTTTGTTGATTGTATTTCCTTTTTGTACTAAATAGGTTTTAAATTATTATCTTTGACTTCTTAATTTCAAAGAATGTAGTGCTTTTTTCCTAATCTAAAATCCTGTGATATGATTTAATTTGACAAGATATAAATAGGATTTAGCCAGTCATAGATCAGAAAATAAATCATAAACACCAGTGCAGACTGCTCAATTTGAGTCAATTTTTTATAAAGTATTTGTCTGTGATTGTTTGTAGAAAGAACCTTTCATGAAATGGCACAAGATTTGTAATCAGAAACCTCTAGTTTCATTTTTTGGCCTTGACAGTGTTTCCCGCCTGCTCATGTGTTAGAAATATATTAATATATTAACTCTTATAGTGAAGCGCAAATGTCTGAAGAAGTACCAAGAACTTGCTTTTCAAATGATGTATCAATAATTAGTAAATACCTATTTATAAAAACAGGATTAACAGCAGAAATTATGTCCATTCTACACCTCAATCACAGTCTGTATTTGAGCATCATTTGAACATGTTTTTAAAAATTGAGAAAATCAATTTAGGTCAGGAAAACCTAAAATTATTCAAGCCAGGGACCCCTCACTGGGAAGAAAATGTTTCCAAGGTATCTCTCTTGATCGTACTGATACTCCAAGCGCTTTGTAATCAGATATTGCTTCAGCTTGTCTGGCATCATGACTTCCTCTGCTACCAACGTAGGACAGATGGTGCATGTCGTCCTGTTGCTGTTCTCAATAAAACCAAACTCGATACAACTGCCAGCATATTTTCTTAATTTAGCCGGTTTGGACTTAATGTCACTTGATGATACGGCCTGTTTTGGTGATGGTGAAGCAGTGTTCAGTGTCCTTCGAGCTGTGAATGATTGATTCGTGACTGTGTTTGCTGTTAGACGGACATAATGTGTCAGAATCAAGAGTTTCTGTTGGCACTAGGCTTACATGTTGGAGTAATGGTTATTACATGTATTTTATTGCATAGCTTGGCTCAGGAACCTGAAATTTGCACTTATCAATAACATATCGCAGCTTCATCACAGTGTTTTGTTCCTCCGGCTGTGTGTCACAGACCCCTGGGGGTCTTCAGTTCTCACTTTAAGAGTCACTGATTTAGAAGAACATCCCAAACGCCGTTTTGTGATGCTGGAGCATGTTGCGACTTTTTTGCTTTTCTTTTTAAACAATTTTTATTGAAGTGTTTACATGGTAAACAAAGTCAAATAAACTTTGAGAGAGAGTTTGGTAAAAACTGCAATAAACAGAATGTATAAAAGGTAAAAAAAAAAAAATAAAGAATAATTCTTCTAAATAATTGTCTTCTAAATTGTCCTGGCACAGGTTTAATGCATATTTGGGTTAATTAGTAGAAAAGAATAAAATAAAATGTGCTGGTCAAGTTGATCCTTTTGGAAGTCACAAACTCCAGAGTAGATTAAATATCAATTTCAAGGTTCAAACATTTATTCGTCTGTAAAAAGACTTTTTTCCACTCTGTTTGGGATTATTTGACCTATGTTAACGTTAAACTTGTAGGAAGTGGTTTTACTCTGCTCTGCCTCATTAGGCTCTTTTGACATTTTTATGAACATCTGTCTTTTTTCCCCTCAACATTAACATGTTGGCAGTAGCTAAATATACACTTACAGGGCCACATCAATTCAGTCAGTATCTCTGGTGTCATTATCTATCTGTTAAAAGGCAGAGATTTAACTCCTGTCCCCACTTTTGTTATTGCATCTCCTATGAGCAGTGTGATGCACCCCGACTTTTCTGTTCATACTCTGTTTTCCTGTAATTTGTTATATTTTTTATACAGTAACACTGACGCGCATGTGTAGTCAGTCATATTGTAACATAGGTGCACCTTTTGGTAAAGTGTTTTTTGACTGTTTGTCATTTATAACATAGTAATCGGTACCGTGCACTTTTTGCACAGCAATGATTAATAGTAAGTGCAAAATCATATAAAAGTGCACAACCAACGGCAAATTAGGAAGGAAAATGACGTTGAGGAAGAGAAACAGCAAAATACAAGTGTACAAGGTCATGGTCTGTTGTAATCGTCACCAAAATCTTTTAGTTGTAAGAAGGAGAACAAGCCAGGAACCTTGTCAAATTACATTTTGTTTAAAAGGACAAATAAATTATGGGAACAAGTCCTTGTGTACCAGTTAGTGCCACCTCTAGGGAAGTAAAACCTCTATAGAAAATTAAACTCATTGTGTAAAGTCCAGTAAGATGACCTAAGGTTTTTGTGTGCAATATGTATATATCACATACACAGTTTATATTTATTTGTGTGTGTGTGTGTGTGTGTGTGTGTGTATTATTTTAAATTTTTTTCCATGACTGTGTATACTTTGCATCTTTTGCACTAAACTTTCCATTGGGATGAATAAAGTTACATCTTATTTAATATAACTGGAGTATGCATGTGGTAAACACATAATCATTAATTAATCATAAACACTGTTACCACCTTGCGTCGTCCATTCCACATAGACAAAAAAAATTGGTACATCTTGCAGTATATTACAATTCAATACCACAAACTAAAACTTCAAAATGATCAGAGTTGTATCACCCTGATTCTGCAACATAATAAAGGTTGGTCTGAGGCTTGCTTCACAATGTACGCTTCACCCTGTTGAAGTGGACACTTTAATGTTGATGTACGTTCAGCTGAGCCGTACTGTCTCCATGTGAACCTGAGGTCTGATCTTGGTCCTCCTGTTGTCTCGGTACATGTGCAATCCACAGTGCCAGAAAATTTCTGTTGGATTTTCACTAAATTCTCTGTAAAGAATTTAAGTCTTTCATTCCTCAGAGTAACAGTTCCAAAGACCTAAATCCTGTTAACTACAAAACATGCTGATGGTACTCTTAATGAGTGCATTATTAAAGGCAGGTGCACTGGGAAGGTCACACCATTTATGTTATGAACACACTGACAGTGCTAGCCTCAATTGGCAAACATGTTATCTATAAAAGGTGCATATGACTGGCAGTAAAGTACATGTCAGGTTTAGTTTTAGACCTGTCAAAGTAGGATATTTTGATACTTGCTGGGCGAGGGTCTGATCTGTCTTCTCTGTGATCCCTCGTGCAGGTGAAGCGGACATATTCCCAGGGAACTTACCGTGCCGGGGCCATGCGGCAGGTCAGTCTGGTTGGGGCTGTGGACGAAGAGGTTGGAGACTACTTCCCCGAGTTCATCAGCATGTTAGAGGAATCTCCCTTTCTGGAGGTTAGTGCGTTTGTTTTTTCACACCTCTGCAGCCTTTGGACGCGTGTTTCCCTGTGTATGGCTACGAATCATTATATAACTCAAAGCTTCTCACCCTGTGTTTATACAGCGTACTCTGCCCTGGGGAACGTTCTCCAGTCTGCGGCTGCAGAGCCCCACTGAGAGCGACGACGGCCCCATCATGTGGGTCAGACCCGGTGAACAGATGATCCCTATGGCAGACATGCCAAAATCACCCTTCAAAAGGAAAAGGTGGGTTGACATATTGAGTCTGTAAATGTTTACCAGTGCACAGGTGTTATCGTCTCACCAGCATCCTCCATTTAATAAGAAAAAAAAAAAAAAAAATTAAGTAAAGCTAAAAATCTGTGAAATACTTTGAGTTTATCTCTCAACACCAAATGCCATGTACAGATACATAACCATGTCTTTAACATATCCTGACTGTTGTGAATAAATGTATTTCAGGTCCACCAATGAGATAAAGAACTTGCAGTATCTACCCAGAGCCAGCGAGCCCAGGGAGATGCTGTTTGAGGACCGGACGAGAGCCCACGCTGACCACATTGGTCAGGGGTTTGAGAGACAAACTACTGCTGCTGTTGGTGTGCTGAAGGCTGTGCGCTGCGGAGAGGAGTGAGTGCACATCGACATCTTTTTGCCTTATCGCACACAGTACACACACATACTTATACACTTTTGCATGGATTACAACCTAACAGCTGTGTTGCCAAGATAACGGTGGTAAAGCACCTTTAGTCTGCCCCAGTAGACATTAAAAAATGTTAAATGTAACACAATTGCAGGCAACACAATGTAATAAAACATGATAACCACAAGAAGCAGGTCAACTGTAGTAGGAACAGAATAGTTCTCTACAGTTATAAGGATACTGTGAAACGATACACTTTGGGGACCATTTCACTGTCACTTCTAAAGCTTTTCACTGTACAGCTGTAATGTGTAAGGAACACATTACTTGTATTCATGTTTTAACTCAGATCAGTAAACAGGACTTTGTGTATTGCCTCACAGCAGTGACGCTCCTGCCCGGATCACCAAAGATGTCGTGTGTTTTCACGCTGGAGATTTCCCAGATGTGGTCATGAGGCTGCAGCTGGACCTCCACGAACCTCCGCTGTCTCAGGTGGGTCACATTTATTAATCTTGCCTAGTAGGATACAGTGGTATAAATAGATATATTTTTCTACTTGTCAGATAAAATGTAACATTCTTTAAAACTATGCTAATCAACATATTTATGTTAACAATAAATCAAATCACTATGTGTAATATGAAAGAGGTTGCTTGTAGTCCTGGAGCTACCAAACTCTGTAGTTTCCTTCAGCTCTGCTGAGCTTTATCATGTGTTTCAGCTCATTGTTTGGGTTTTATGGCCTGAGTATGCTTCCCTCTCACCACTCACATCAACCCTGCTTTCTGGCAGCAGGCAGCTGTTGCCAGTAAAAAAAAACAAAAAAAAAAACAAGCTCTGACAAACCGACTGTACACAACCTGTTCAGCACCAAACCAAAGACGGACAAAGTTAACGATAAGCTGGTGAACACACTGGAGAATTTAGCAGCTACAGAGACAGATATCTTTCTGAGGAGTTGGTGGAAACCAAAAACAGAGCTGAGAGGGTGACTTTTGGACTGAATGATAATGTTGCTCCATGTCTGCTGAATGTGTAAATAGTCAACTGTATACTAAAAGTTTCACCGTATCAACTTTATAAAGTGATAATACATCAGTCGTGTTTACAGCTTGTTGCACTGTCTCAAAGTGCCCAAAAAAAGTCAAATAATGCAACTTTGATTGTAAAAAAGAAAACCCTTTTGACATTTTAAATGCCACACTGTCTCTTTGTAATCAATTTAGAGAAGAGAAATTCCCCACTATAATACCTGTGCATGAATGACCAGAATGAGTTATTTTCTTTCTACAATGCAAGTTCTTCCATATTTTCAAATTTTATTGAACTACTGAATCTCATGTGTTCCTGTCACTGCCTCCACAGTGTGTACAGTGGATTGATGATGCGAAGCTCAACCAGCTAAGGAGGGAGGGGATCCGATACGCCCGAATCCAACTCTACCACGATGACATCTACTTCATTCCCAGAGGAGTTGTCCACCAGTTCAAAACTGTGTCTGCTGTTTGCAGTCTGGCCTGGCATATCCGACTCAAACAGTATCACCAACACGAAGAGAAGGAGGAGGAAGAGCTGAAGGAAGAACAGACGTGTGCTGAAGTAACACTTCATTTCAAAGAGGAGGAGGAGGAGGAGGAGGAGGAAGACGAGGAGATTGAGGAGATTGAGTGTGACCCTGCTGTACAGACAGTGACGAAGCTGGAGGATGACGACGCTGAGGGGGGGCCACCCTCACAAACTCCGACACAGATTTATGAGGAGGAAGAGCAAGAGAGCAGGGCTGAGATGAAGGAGTTGTCGACGACACAGTCTCCACCTTTCGCCAAAAAGGAGAGAGATGAGGTTGCACTCACTCACACACTAAAGGAGCCTAAAGCTGAAGAAGATGAGAAAGAGGAAGGCATGGGAGGGGGAGAAGGAGGTGTAGACACATGCCAGACACTGCAGAAAGGCCACGAGGAGGGTGGAGTGGACATCGTATCCTTAAAGTCACTACAACAAGTTAGGAAGGAAAATGATGTGGAGGAAGAGAGGCAGCAAAAGACAACCGTACCGGGTCATGGTCTAAAAGAAAAAACTAAAGATAGTATAACAAGCACTTACAGCACACCACAAATCAAAAAGGAAAAAGAGAAAGGAAAAAAGGAGAAAGATGAAAAGGAGAGGGTTAAGGAGAAGAAGGACAAGGATAGGAGTAAAGAGAAGGAGAGGGATAAAAAGGATAGGGGGAAAGACAGGGATCGAGAGAAGGACAGGGTGAGGGAGCAGGAGAAAGTTAAGGCCGAGGGAGGAAGAGAGGTTGGTACATCGATGCAGCCATCGCCGCAGATTAGGAAAAAAGAGGACGAGGAGCGGACAAGAGAGGGCAGCAAAGCCTCTCAACCTTCCCTGCCTGCACAGAGAGACGAGAAGTGGGCCAAGGAGTGGGACTCAAAGACACAACCCCACGTCAAGAGAGAGAAGGAGCACACGGGGAGCGATAAAGAGAAGGGAGGCACGCAGGGAGCGTCTCACTTGCGGCCAGACAGAGAGGAGGCCCGGGAGGCCTGTTCGCATAAACACAAGTCCTCACACGGGAAGAAGGAGAAGAGCGGGCACAGGGAGGGCAAGGACGGCAACACGACGAGCACGCAGGGGGTGCAGGCAAAGTCGGGGAGAGAAGACGGGAAGACGGGCACCCCCAAACCTGCGAACATTCAGTTTAAGAAAGAAGGAAAGAAGGATAAAGACGTAAACAGTAAAGAGGAGAGGAAGAAGCCCGCGTCTGGTCCCGCGCCACGGACGCTCATCACCTTTGACCTCTTCAAGCCAATGGAGGCTCACCAAACTCTGGCCCTTTCCTTCACAGACAGTAGGCCTAAATCACACCACCACAGTGACTCTCGAGGCTCCTCCTCTAAGCCCGGATCTGACAGTCGGACAGTTGTGCCCTCTAAAGGACCAAAAGTAAAGGACACAATGCAGGGAAAACCTGCCACGCCCCTACAGGACACTCGGCCACAGCAGCACTCGTTAAAACAGCCCCTTAAAACACACACGCCCCAAACACAGAAAGACTTCTTAATATGAATGTCTAGATGTCTCGTCTTCTTTTTTTACTGTACAACTTACGCCGAGGCTTTGTTAAAGTATTTGAAAATGCATCCTTCCTTCAGACATCAGCTGGTCTTTCTCATTTGTAATAGACGAGCAGGTGCATTCCATTACTTTGCCGACACAGCTACCTTAACTCCAGTCATGTGGTGAAAAGAGGATGCACTCTCCAAGTATTTTATCAGTGCCTAAGAATGTAAGCTAAGTAGCTCACTTCACGTTTGTTAGCGAATGTATGTAGGCTCTATATAAAATGTTATGTGACCCATGTGTCAGTGCCTGTGCACTACTTAGCTTCGCTCTTAATGCACCTATTTTAGGTACTGGACTAGCCAATCTGAAAACAACCACCTTTACTCCCTGCTATAGGAATTACCTACTTTCACTGTTTGGGACATTTTGGCAAGTCACTGAGTTCCCGCTGAAATCCTCTTTACCATGTTGCTTTAGTCGATGGGGTTTGTTGTTTCTAACACTCCAAAATAGGAGCAAGTAGTTGTTTTCAGACTGGATGTTGTTTGACTCACACAGGGCTGTAAATGATACTGTATGTACCAAAACTGTACAGTATAGATGTTATTAGCACCAATGTGAGAAAATGTATACAGAAATTGCATATATTTTTTGTAAGACAAGTTTTATTTTCCATAGAACTTATTTATATCATTTACTGTCTGTTTTTATTTGAAACCAATGTATGTGAAAATTTTGTTGTAAATACATTTTATTTCCTAAGATAAGACTTGGTAGTGTGATTTATACTCTGATCAGAACCTCTCAATAAATGGTTCAAAATATTGACTTAGTGTGAATGTCTCTCCATCATTATAGTTTCAATAACTGTTTTTAGCTACTTAGGCGGCTTTGGTCTACAGATGATGATGATGTTGATCTGACACTAAACTACTGGATTTACTGCCATGAAATTTGGTGCCACAATAGTTAAAAATGTCCACTAAGTTCAAGCTTCCCTTCAGCCTGAGATGTACTTTTAGTTTGATTTTAATATAGAATGCTATGGGATCACAGGTTAAAAATTCATCCAAAGTATGAAAAGAACAGGAAATACATCTTTGCACACTGCATTGGACATTTTTTTTTTCAATCCATATAGTTGGAAGAAGTTAAGAATTTACATTGACATTGTGTCAGTGGCAGAAGGACATCTTGGGATGGGTACTGACAAACAGCTGTAATCATGTGTGTACCATCGGATATGGAAGCTGTGAGGTTTCTAATTGCCTGACAGAAATGCTCAGATAGTGTTAGACTGTAACAGTGATTCCACAGCCAGGTATAATGTGGCTCAGAGACACACAGTGCATGCTAGTGCAGATTGGATCATTTCATACTGTTATTTGTGGGCACATATGGGTGAATTGTAGACCAACATTTGGTGTAGAAAGTAACTTTGGATTACAATGGCAGATAACATGTACCTTAGTTTGCTTAATGCCATTTCTTAAACCCAGTTTCACCTGGCAGTGTAAGTCTAGCTTAAATACTCACTAAAACTCGTATTACACTCCAGCCCAGTTCACATTTCACTAGTTCCTGCAGCCTTAACACGAGCCAGAAGGCAGTTACGTGAATGCCAACACAATGTGAACCAAAACAATGTGATTTATTCTAAAGATGCCAAACCATGTGGACTAGTTTAGGTGAAATCTTCTTTCTGAACAAAGAAGGTATCCCGGAATGACACACAATTACTTCTTACTGTGGCGAAAAGGATGCACTGATTCTCGATACCGATTCCTGATCGTATTTAAAACATGTAAGCCACACCGTGGAGAACCCCAAACTGTGAATTTTACACTGACATTGACAAAGAAATGTGGATCAATCATGTCTGACTGACACCCGATCCGCTCGATAACGTCAGCCTCGTCCCTGATACCCATCAGAGCGGTGGATCCCAAGTGAGGGATGCTCCAGCGTGAAAACGTTTCCCCCCCACTATGTTACATTTTAAAAACCACGTATTACAGAGTCCTCCGGTTCAGTCCCTCCTGTAGTGGAAAACACTGTGTCCCAGCTCCACCAGCGCCCCCCCCAGCAGCACCCACAGGGGGACACACACCACACTGACCCACATGTCCACGAGCCTTTCCAGGCGGGAGCACAGTGTGAGGCAGAAGGCCAGCTTCAGCAGCAGGGCGGTCAGGTACCACAGCCTCCTCTTCAGGCTCTGCTCGCCGTCCCTGGGGTCAAAGTCCGGCTTGCAGCGCCCGGCCATCTTCACTATCAGCATGAGGATGAGGATGGTGTCAAAGGTCCAGACGGGGAGGAAGATGAGAAACCAGTTCCAGTGGATCTTGGAGTCCAGCTTGAGGACCAGCATGATGAGGAAGATCAGGGCGAAGATCCAGGAGAGGAGCACTCGCTGGGCCAGGGACATCTTCATCTACGGAGGAGCGGCGCGGAGCCAGGGTCGTCCGCAACCCCCACACACACACACACACACACACACACACACACACACACACACGGAGACTGAGGACCACAGCCGAGGTGAGACACACACACACACACACACACACACACAGAGAGAGCTACCTGGAAATAAACCAAAACACAACACAGCGGGCTCAGCCTCACTGTCACTCGGGGGCAATGACTGAGTGAACTTCGGTGCTACATTTAAAAGACTCCCCACCACCAAGTGTCCAAGTGTCCAAGCTGTCCTCGCTGAGGGACTGAACTTCCGCCGAGCGCGGACCCGGAGCCGCTTGTCTGCGGGCCAGCTGCGGCTCAGCCGAGGAAGCCCAACAGAAACATGGCTCAAATAAAGACGTCTTACCGGGCGGACCGGGCGGACCGGGGAGGATCGACCCGACTCTTCGCCGCCGAGACAGACGTCGGCACTTTTAAACTAATAAAAGTGAGTTTTTCAGCAGCAGAGCGGCTCGAGCGCAGCGCGGTTAGCGTCCAGCTAGCTCCTGCGTGTGTCCGCGAGCCCTGACGGAGACACTTCCGGTCCGTCAAAACAAAAGCATGTTTTTAATCCCCTGATGTGTTTTTTTTATTTTGATGGATACTCGCACGGTTTCCGGTATCCCTTTTCAAAACAAAAGCATGAGTTTATCTGTTTATGTTTTTTTTATTTTGATGTATACTTGTACGGCTTCCGGTACTCCTTTTCAAAACAAAAGCGTGAGTTTATCAGCTGATGTATTTTACTTTGATAGATAACTGCAGGGCTTTGAAAAAACTCCTGCAGCTCCGATGGAGGACACCGAGTTCATGCACTCTGTACTCTTTCTGGAAATTTTAGCAACCTGGTGGGGATTAGACAAACTTAACTCAACGTCCATTCACTAGATTTCTTCCTCATGACATGAAAGCTTGGAAGAAATCTAGTAAGGGCGTTGAGTTAAGAATTTACTATTGCCACAGTCAAGAATGAACTTCAAAGCCCAACATAATAAATCTAACAATAAAATATGAAATTCTTCATATTCATCATGGTGTCTGGTCTAAGTTTCCTGAGGTGCAGTGGGGGTGGGAGGTACATTGGGGGAATTTGGGCTCATGACCTCAGTATTTTTTAAAATCCTGGCTATGGCCCTCATTATAGGTGGCTTAATGGAGCTTGACTAAACAGTAAAACTAAATCCAGCTGCGACTGTACATCCTCCCCTCTTCTTAACGACCAACCAAATTAGTAGTCTTTGTGGCTATTCCTACAAATGGCAATATTAAACTTAAATATTCTATTTATAATAAACAATTGTCGAAAATAGAAGGAAATAACCCATGTTTTTAAATACTATTCCAATTTATTTAATTTTTATTGGGCTAGTATAACAAATTAATACAAAGTACAACTCCGTAGACATCATAGATTGTCAAAAAAGTAAAGTACAAAACGCTTGAGGTAAAACATCGTTTGAAAAAGATTCAGTTAAAAAGCCCTTATTAAAATTTCAAATCTTTTAAAGGTAAAAGCTCACTTTACACTATCCAGCTGTCCTAAAAAACAACAATGCAGTTTTATTTACAAGGTAGTGGTGGTGCAAAATACAGTGTGTGAGAGACATTCAGCCAGAAGGTTCATGTCTTTGTCAAATGTAAACAATAAACATCATCATATTCCTCAGACATCTGCTGTACAGAGCTAACACAGAAAAGCAAATGTTGTCACACTAATGAAGAGGATTTTGCATTAGACCTCTATTAACGCCGCTGGCAATAAAACAAAATTCAGATAGTCCACATTTTCATAAGATGTTGTAGAAAAGTCAGAGCAGAAGACCTCATTAATGTGTAACTGCCCAGAGGCAGACAGCAAAGCGTACACAAAACATATAAAACTGTTGAGAGGATCAAAATACACATATACAAAACAAATCCGTGATAAATATGTAAAGTAATTTTTCCATGTAATTTGTAGTTGTAATAACCAAGAAACTGATGCTGTGTCAAAAAACATTTTTGTGATTTTAACTTCAGTTGAAGGATTACATGCTCCTCTTTGAGTTGAAGTTTAATATTGACCATATTGTATATTTTTTGATATTGTCAACAAATCCCATGAAAAGACCAAAACCAAAAATTTGTTAGTCCATCTCTCAGTACTCTCTGACAGACAGCCGCGAGCCCATTTGTTTCTACTAAAGAAATAAATATTTAAAAATGGGTCACAAATATATAGTTTAAATTAAAACTGCACTGTAGTTTTCATCATCATAAGTTATTTAAACAGTAACGTGTTCATCCAAATGAAGAAAAAATGTTGGTGCAACTGTGTGGCTCATTGATGCAATTTTTAGCTGTTTCTGGACAAATAATGAGGTCTGTGGCAGAAGAATACACCATATCAGGCATCTGGGTGCAGAGGCAATACTTGTAGAATCAATTAATTGCTGATTTAGTTTTTTTTTCATGGAATTTGTTGTCAATAACAAAAATATAGAACATCACCAGACGTGTCCCTCAAGAACATTATCTGACTTCCTTTAAAAGCTCAGGATAAAGTCACACAGTGTCCTCAAGTTAAAAACCTGGTAAATCATTTCAGTCCTTGACTAACGATTCACTGGTATTTTCTTTGTATTTTGTTGGACGAAGGTGCAAAGTTTTCACTCACCAGTGAAAGCTCTTGGAACGGACTCATCATGGAAACTCATCGTACTACAGTAAGAAAGGAAGATGGTACCCATTTAATGAAATGTAGACTTCTTTAATCTTTCCCACAGATTATTACCGTACACCCTGGGGGAGGGGGGCCGTTCCTAAAGGCAACCACAGCTACACAGTGCTCTGCCTGCTCTCGCGGCTGTACCCCATAGCCTCTGAGGAGTGAGGTGGGAAATCAATAAATATCCCATCTGAGTCTGAGTCTGCAGACTCTAGTACTTGTCCAATTATGGTTTCAGGGCTGGATGATTCACTGGGCGGCGTGGAGGATGCTCCCTTACTGAGATCAGTCATTGTTGTTGTGGCCTCAGTGCCGTGGAGAGCTCCTGAGGAATGAAGCGGAAGGATGGAGGGAGACAAAAGGGGCAAGTCCATGGCGCTCGCTCCTACTTGTACAATACCTGTAAATGCGAGGATAGTGGATGATTATTATTATGGATTTATGGATACATTATGATTTTTTGTTTTTTCATAATAACCAACACTAGACATCTTAATTTGTGTCATACCATTGAACTGAGAGCCCACACACAGCCTGTTGGAGGAGGAGGCAGACAGTTCAGGTCCTGAGGCCAGGTCAGCGTAGGCCAGTCCTTGTTCCTCCAGGCAGGTTATAATCTCACAGGCTGAGTGCCGCCGAATTCCTCCACTGCCAACAGAGCCGGCATCTGGGTCATACTCAGCCACTGGGGTCAGCAGCAGAGGGATATTGTAGCTTTTCGATCGTACCACAGGGTTTTTAGATGGTTGATCTGCAGATTTTGGCCAGCCCCACGGTAAACACTTCTCTGAGAGACAAAAGGAAAAAGTAGGGAAGGTGTCATTTATGTTGCTCGTCAGACACATGAGTGTTGCTCTGCTTTTTTTGGGATTATGCCCACACTGTCTCACCCAGCACACAGCAATTGGCCTCAGCACCATCACCAGTGTAAAGCCCATGGGTGCCCAGGTAGGGCGAGACCACCTTCTGGATCAGAGACTCCAGCCGCAGGTAGTCCTCATTCACACCACGCGACTCATGGACCCCCTAAACACAGACAGAGACATGCATCAAAGTTTGTAATTTAAGGCTGCCATCACACCAATAGATTGTTTTCTGTTGTTTGAACTAAATCTGATCCTTGTAGCTTCAGCAATCAAGACCATGGGAAAAATAATAATGTGGTGTATTTCACTGTTTTATGTCAGTGTAAATTGAGTAACTTTTATGACTGCAGATCAGACAATAAACAATAATAAACAATAAGATACAATAAAAAAATAATATAAATGGATATGAACCATAATAAAATGTATCTGTGGGCTCTAGTCTGTAAAGTACTCACAAATAGGTTTAATTTATTTCTACTTTAAGACTATATGCACTTTGATATGCAACAAATAAATATTTCTGATTAGAATGTTCTTGGTGTTTTTATGCCAGTCAGTCTAATGTGTGTATACACATGTCAAGCTACAAGACAATAGATTGGAGCTGGACTGAAGATAAAAATCATCATCTGTGATGGTGGTTTAGCCTTCTGTGCATGGGAGCAGTCACAAATTACCATGCACAAAGCTCAGCTTGATTTGGTGCTGTTTTGCCTTGTTGGGAACAGAAGAAATAACCACAAAGTGAGTGAGGAAACAAGCTATTAAGTTTGCTACCTGTAGAATAAGCAGCATCTGTGTAACAGAGGGGGGCACGCGTGCCCGAGGTCGAGACAGGGCATCCTCTAACTTTACACTCAGGACTATGGTGTTTCTGAAGTGAAGCAGAGCCAGCTGTCGGACGGACGGCTCCTTACCCTGCACACATCCAGGACACAGAAAACAATGACCATCATTCAGTAAACAATGCGTAGTTGCATTTGTTGATCCTCTGTGTTGCAAAGGCAAAAAACATCGGACTCTTGAGATGTTTGTGTACCTGAACTGGGTGGAAGATGGCCTGCAGCATCGAGAGAACATCACAGAAGAAGAAGTCCCAGGTCTCTGCCAGAGAGTCCAGTAACTTCTGACCTGCATTAGTCACGCAGGAACAAGCCAAAAAGAGAGTTGATAAAAGCTGAATTTACCTCTACAAAATGTATTCAGACTGTTTATCCAATCAGTCGTACCTTCGTAGAACCTTATTTTGTCCCGAAGGATGACCATGCCTTTTGTCAGCAACTGGTTCTGTGAAATACAGTGAAAAGATGCCATTAAATACAAACATCTTATGAATAGGTCTCATCTGAATGATGTTTTGCAGCCTTGTACTGATCATAATCCTATTTCATTCAACAATAAAAGTCTATTACCTGAAGGTATTCTGTGAAGAAGGACCCCAGCTCAGTCTTCAACAGATGCCTGAGGAAATATGTGACTTTTGCTTCACTTTATGACTCCAACACAATGTCAATAATCATAAGATGGACAGTATGCAACCATTCTGTGTAAAATAAGGTGTTTACAACCTGCAATTAATTACTTAACTTCATTTAATTACATGTGACTGTGCGATTACATGAAATAGAACCACAGGATGTAAACCAGTCTACTAAGCGCCCTGTTTTCCTGCATTATATTCAAGAGATTACTTCTTGTGTAGTTGAAGAAATGTTTTTCAACCTCTTCGTGGCTTTTCTGTACATGGAGATATGTTTACTTGGCTAAAATGGAGGCTGATGTGATAGAAGTGATGGGTCTGGTCTAGAAAGATAATGAGATATCTGGCACGACCACATGACTCCCTAGGACCCACAAACAGTACACTACACACAAACAACCTCATTGACAAGAAAATGTTCAGTCAGCAAACGTAGGACAGACAGTCATTATACTAATTATAGCACAAAATGACATCGACAGTCTAAATTAAGGCTGTTTTCTCTTTACTGTGTGAGTGTGTTGCTGTTTCTGTGGCTGTCTCAACTTACCGGACACCTTCATTGAGGACGTAGAGTTCGTTATCTGCCAAACCTTTCTTCTGGAAGACTGCTATGACAGCGTTGTGGATGCTACAACATAAGACACACACAAACAGATCTACATTGTAGTTCAAAATTAATTTAACCACTACATTTTTTTGCACCTTGGTTGTATTTGGTGTACCTGTTCCAGGTGGCATTGGCTCCTGCCCTCTTCTGCTTCTCCCCTCTGTCCTCTGGTGAATTTTTCTCGCTCTTCCCCAACTCGCTGAGGCTGGGGGAGCTCATCAACTTCAGCCGGTGCAGAGTCCTCATGAGGGAGATACAGAGGAAGTGGAAAGAAACAGAGTATGCACTAAGTACTGGCCAGGAGAGAAAGAAGGTCAGGCTATGAGCTGACATACAGAGACACAGAGAAGAAACACGTGGAGACAGCTGGAGGGAAGAGGATAACATAAGCAGCGAGAGTCTGAGAGAGTACGCAGAGGGAAAAAGCACAATGACAATACAAAGAGCGGCCGGTGACAGAGGAGGAGAGAAGTAGGACAGAATGATGCATGGCGAGAGAGAGCGCAGGACGTTAAGAGCAGGATGGGTGGAGCCAAGGCAAGAGGTGGGCCACCGCACCGCCCGAGGTCTCAAAAGAGGAGAAAACAATAGCACATGCACTGATGGTGGCAAAGTCTTCCTCCCTCTCTCCCTCTCTTTCAGCACAATACAACCATTGATGCAAACAAATATTTATGCAAAGGCACAGATGCCAGCAGAACTGCAGGGTAAGCAGACTGAGGCAGTTGGGACTTTGTTGTACTTGTCACTGGACAGCGGGGAGGTGGAAGAGGAAGTCGTCCAGCTTATTAACAACAACAACAACAGGGGTAGGAAGCAGTGACACAATACGGGACAATAAAGACGGTTTTCCTGCTCCCAGGTTTTCAGCACAGATGGTGCAGGACAACAAAAGTAAAAATGAGTGCAATGTGTGAGACTACAGCCAGACCGATACTGGATCTCTGAAGCCAATAATCACACTGATATTTGAGAGTTTAAACATCCGGTTTCTCCTCTTTTATATCCCCTTAAATAGCTTTACGGTTGGAATTTTTTTTTTTTTTTTTTTTTTTTATCTTTCTACCCTGTCTGACAGTATCACATGTGTCATTGTGTGTCAGGTTGTTTGAACTATTCATGAAAGCTATGATGTTCACACTGAATAAAATCAATTCAATTTCTCTGGCTCTGTGTTTTTATGGCAGCTTTCCTTCAAATGCAAATATTCTG
This sequence comes from Lateolabrax maculatus, assembly GCA_031216445.1. Lineage (NCBI taxonomy): Eukaryota > Metazoa > Chordata > Actinopteri > Acropomatiformes > Lateolabracidae > Lateolabrax > Lateolabrax maculatus. Next base: position 13,493,779 of record CM062214.1, read on the forward strand.
GATGTCTAGTGCATCTTTTTGAATTTGAATTTCCCCAAATTAAGCCTGACATGTTCGGTATCTTTGCAAATGTTGTCATGATGAATCACACACTGGCAAGCCACTGATTGCTAAGGGGTTGGAGGAATAGTTTGACATTTTGGGAAATACTCTTATTCACTGTCTTGCTGAGGGTTTGATAAGAAGATTGATACCAATATTATATCTGCATAAAGCATAAAGACTGGAAACAGGGGGAAACAGCTAGCCTGGCTCTGTCCAAACGTAAACAAATGTGTTTAAATAGATTATGTGCTGGACTATTTCTTGTGGCTTATTGGAGCCATGTCACTGTGAAACTGCCAGGCAACAAGAAGAGACTTCAGGGCGTCACTTTGCATGGATAAAAAAAAAAAAACACCAGACATAACATGTTTATTGGTGAGTTTTAAAGATGCTGGAAGGCAGATTTTGTTACATTTGGACAGAGCCTGGCTAGCTGTTTCCCCCTGTTTCCAGTCTTTGTGCTAAGCTACGCTAACCAGCTGCTGGTTGTAGTTTCATATTTACAGTAAAGACATGAGAGCGGTATCAGTCTGCTCATCCAACCCTCTGCATGACAGCAAATAAGTGTATTTCCCAAAATGTTAAATGATAACTTTAAAAAATGTACCAGCCAATAATAACAGATAACATGAAGAAATTGTGTTCATAAGGATCTAACTCGTCCGTGCTCTCGGTGGACAAACAATGTAATGGAGACACTGTTTCTAAACTTCTATCTTTGGCATTTCTGTACAGACATTTCCATTTAATTGTCGGTCAACACATATAGGCCTGAAACTATGATATATCTGCAATAAGATAATATCGTCGATATATTGGTCCCGTCAATTTGTCGGTCTTGCTCTACATGAGACAACTTTCCTCTTAAAGACACGACTCTCTTAAATCCTAACTCACTTCAGGAGCACGGGTGTGATCGCAATTTCAAATGAATACTTGCGCTCATAAAAAATGAAAATATCCTGAATTGAAATGAGTGTAAAATATTTCCAGGAGGGACTGGTGAAAACCAGCACTCGGAGGAAGAAGAAGAAAAGATGAGTTCAAACCCACGCAGTCCAGAAACTCTCTGCTGACAGCACAGCAGTAAACAACAGACCCCCTTCCACGCCCACGCACACACAGACACAGAAAACATGGAGAGCAAGTGTACACTGATGATGTACACACATAAGGAAATGAGTGTATCAAACATCCCACCAGGAGATCATTATCATTAGGTCAACATGTGTCGGAAGCAAATCTCAGCCGCTTAATGAAATCTTCTGGGGGGAGAGATGGTGGGATTTTTATGAATGCCAATTAATATTTCATGCGTTTTCCAGGATGCTGCATGTTGTGAAATTTTAATCCCAGGAACTGAGCCTCACCTCCTGATTGGATGCTCACTGCTGCTGTCCATGTCTGGGCTCGGGGGAGGGGCCGAGAAGGTGCTGAAGTTGAGCGACAGGGGTCGGGAGGAGGGTCGGGAGGAGGGCCGGGAGGCATGCCTCCGCCTGAGTCCATCAAGCATCTGAAACATAAGAGGGGGAGATGATGGAGAAAATGGTTATTAAGGTTTGACTGAATGTAAATATAAAGACTACGGGAGTGACCACAAGGGAATCAAGCAGCGTTGTGAGGCATCGGTCAAAAATGTCTGAGGCTCTGACACAGTCACGACACTCCTGCCACCCCTTACTTTGAGACAATGGATGAAATAAAGAACACTGAAGCACTAAAACAGACAGACAAAACAAATTGAAGTCAAACTTACGTTCAGAGGGGCACAGGAGAAAGACAATCCACACATTTGTGACCTCCTTAAAGGAGTTATTGTGTGAAATCAGCTTTCTGTTTCCTTATTCTGTCAGGGACTGTTATTTCAACACAATGGGAGAGTGTTTTGCAATCAGAGCTCCAATCTCACCTCAATCACACGTTGCGTCAGAGAAGAAAAGGGGAAATGCATGCGTGTGCATGTACAGTATGAGTGTGTGTGAATGACTCCTGTAAAAAGCAACGATCCTGTCTCTTGGAGTATGACATTACAGTATTATTGTCTGTTTGGGTGTCTCCCCATAGAAACACACTGTAGGCTACATAGTGAAGCACCATCCCCTGGTCAGAGGGGAGAACAACAGTCTGGGCTGTCACTCTTCAGACAAAGACACAACACAAGCCTCCTCCACTGCCACTCTGCATGTTCATGCAAATGATAAAATGGGTGACTGGTGTGTTTCCACAAGGACTGGCCCGCGGTTGCATTAGAGCAAGATCACACCTCAGTCGGAGCCAGACTGAGGCAGACTACACGCTGTCTACCCGACATGCCATGCCACGCCAGTCTGGGCATTTCTGCTTTTGTTCACCCCTCCTCCTCGTCTTTCAGGGGCGACTACAGTCAGATCGATGCCAATTTTCTATTTCTATTAGCCCACATTGCTTTTCTGGCCTATTGATGTCCCCGCTGTCCTGCCTCTGTCATGTTTATTCGACAGGAGATCCGCCGATCAATCGGCCAGACACGCAATCATCAGTCCACGTTTATCCTACAGGGAGGAATGTACAGCCAGTCGTGCGTACGTGGAGGTTTTTTTCCTGTTTTTTTTTTTTTTTTCCTGTTTTTTTTTTTTTTTTTAATACCTGTGTGGACGAGAAAAAAAAAAAAACCATGAGGCGAAGTGCCGCCGTGAACAACGCGGCCGCCCCTTGCGAGCACACACGGACCGGCCGGGGCGCGTCGCGAAAGTCCACCTCTCGGATACAAAAAAAACAAAAAAAAAAAACTGTACCATAATGGCCACAAAAGTTGCCCGTGTGCGCCCGTGTCATGCGCCTCTGCCCGCCCACTGTAGCCCCGCACTCACCGTCCCCGATCCTGTCGTGGTGCTCCTGATAGGACGAAACGATCACGCAGCGCCGACGGGAAGTGCTCGCTGCCCGGGCTCATCGGCGGCCGGCTCCTCTGCTGCTGCCCGCCGCTCTGCGCACCCACACGGGCATCAGGGTGCAGGCGGATGGAGGGGTCCGACCTGCGGTGCGGGTGGTGGTGTTGGCGGTGGAGGGGTGGGGTGGGGGGGGACTCATTCATGAAGCATGCACCACCGTCTCTCTCTCTCTCTCTCTCTCTCTCTGGCTCGCCCCCGCTTTGTTTTGACGAGATGCAAAGCGAGCGAGGCGTGCACGCGCGTTATGGTTACAGCCTCTGTGCAGGAGAGGTGGATCACTGGGGATTCAAGAGGAAAATGCAAAAGGAAAAAAAAAAAAAAAAATGTTTTTCACTTTTATTCATCGAGCATGTTATAAGGAGACACATTGACTGGCTAGATATATTGCTGGCCCTTCGCCCCCCCGGACACACGATCCTCCGCAAACAAGGCGAGAGAGATGTGGGCGCCTCTGTTTGCACGGTACTCGCAGGTGTGCAGACATCACTAGACAAAAAAAAGGCCACGTTGCTTCGCCCCCCCCCCCCTGTGTGCATGTGGCTGTATAAACACAGTGCGTGTCCATCCCTGACCCCAGTCACCGCTGTTTTACGCGCTGGGTGTCGTGCCATCTGTCAGTGCAGGCGCGGGCATTTTGCAGATAATCCCCTATTTATATAGGTCGTTGATGTAAATGACGACCGAGTGTCGCGAGAAACTTCACTGGCATGAAAATCACGTAAACAAAGAGAACTGAGGCACGCTGTAGGCCTTCATGTCAGCAGCCTGCTCAGTGTACGAGAACTACATGTTTGCCTGGTGCCCAAGTAGACAATAAGAGGAAGTTTCTTTCACCCCAAATTTAGTCTCTGATCTTTTTTTTTTTTTTTTTATTTAATTGATTGCACGATTTTCTCAGAGTGGAAACATGTGAACAGACAAGGGGTGACTATAGTAGAAATCAAATATTAAAACGAAGAGTAGACAAATTGAAGAAACATTAACTGTCCATTTTTCTACATTATTTATTCCCAAAAATGAAAATAACAGCAAAATGAACAGTGGACAGTATCATGAATTTATAGCTCCTTCCTAGTAAGAAAAAAAAACAATTTTAATGTGAAATATTTAATAATCTCCATAATCCATAAACATAATGTTCACTTCAGGTCCGCCTAGTAAATCCCTGTTTCTACCCTGTTAAGAACGTTTCGCAGGAATAACTACAGAGGCCACATGTATCACTACATCAGACAAATAGGACACACATCTTCACACTAGACTTCATTGCTTCTTCCATTTTATAAAATAATATTGTTATGGTAAATTCATGATTTTCTTTCGATTCCCAAGGTCCCGAAATCAGCCTCCAGCGGTTAAGTGCGACGTTCAGGGCCGTGATCTGACCGTCCTCCCGCTGCCGACACCGGGGGAAACTGAGTAAGGAGACACCACCGGGTCCGGAGTGACTTACTGTCGAATATCCAACTTAAAAATAACTTCACTGCGGTACAACCATAGACAATACTTAAAACGCGTTGACTCTGTGGGAAAAGTAATACAAAAACACAGTTCCGTGTTTATCCCGACATCTCAGCGACATGTTTACTTTCCGACAGGACTTGAAGGCAGCAGACGCTCTTCTTCCGGTTGTCCGAGCGGGAAGTTCAGATGTTTGTGTTGTGTCGCTAAACTTAATATTCCTCTCATAAAACACAAAATAAATGCACTGTGGAGAATTTTAACAGGTGAGTTTGTTAACTAACTAACTCACGACGGTATTCAGTCATGGTTAATGTGCCATTATCTTACTTAAAACCATAGATTAACGTTAACTTCCCTGCACAGGTTCGGGGTTCACTTCAGCTTTTAGTAAGCGCGTTACACTCACGGGCGATTAAAGTTGTTATTCAGCCGCATTAACTGTTGCCCGTGCACGTGTTTATTTTAGTGACCACATGAGAGATCTGCAGTCATGTCCAGTTGCACCGAGGAGACGAGCAACTCTGCGTCCAAGTGCTTCGGACAGGTAGGCAGCTCACCAGGTGTGCACAGACACAAGCTCAAACTCCAGAGTCACACACTCGTTCATTAAGATGAAGCTCAGCTGTTCACGGCCTACAGATGTTGTTAAGTTATTAAGGGAATACTGGGTTTTGTCAGTCAGTCATGGATCGGATAAACAAGAGCCAGTTTTAACCTTTATCATCCGGTTTCCTTTTATTTCCCCTTTTAATTAGCTTTAAGGTTTAAAAACCCCATCTGATGGCACACTGTCTGACACTATCTATTCCTCGTCACCTTGTTCCAACTCTTCATTAATGCTGTATAATGTTTACACCAAGGTAAATAAATAAACCCAGGACTTACACACACACACGTATATATATATATATGTGTGTATATATGTGTGTGTATATATATATGTGTGTATATATATGTGTGTGTGTGTGTGTATATATATATATATATAGTATTTTATATATATAGGTACAATATATAACTGTGTTGTAACAGCTGTATAGGTGAACGTGACAGCACAGGGCAGGAAGGCGGTGCGATAGCTTTGAGTGAAGGTGTTCGTCAATCAGAGATCGATGGATGTCGACCAGAACGCCATCCATCCTTTATATTATGTCACGGTCTATATGTGTTTTTGCTTTCCCAACTGGACTGTGTTGTCAGTGTACCTACACAGCTGAGGAGTACCAGGCCGTGCACAACGCTCTGCGACAGAAACTGGGACCAGAGTTCATCAGTACCAGAGTGGCTGGAGGAGGACAGAAGGCAAGTCTTTGTTTCCCTCTCTCCCTCGGTTTTCTCCACAGCTGTGAGGACAGTTTTAAGTGAACTGTAGAAATGTTTGTATGCGTCTGTCAGCGGGGTTAAAGTGAATTTATAGTCACACGATTATTGCATAAATGCAATCAAGTGGAAACAATCCACAATGTCTAACCCTGATTTTGCTTCTCTCATATCTTCACTTGAATGGTCTCTTCCAGGTGTGCTATATTGAAGGGCATCGTGTTATCAGCCTGGCTAATGAGATGTTTGGATACAACGGCTGGTCTCACTCCATCTCTCAGCAGAATGTCGGTACGACTCCTAGAGCTTCTTGTCATCAGAAGATCTTGTTAAAGTCAAGCCATTCAGAGACACAGTCAGACTAACAAAACACATATTTTACAGACTTTGTCGACCTCATCAATGGGAAGTTTTATGTCGGAGTCAGTGCCTTCATCAAAGTGCAGCTGAAGGTTGGATGAATAACCATATTTATTTTATTATATTGATTGTAATTTCAGCAATATTTTCACACGATCGCTCATCTGATCAAGGTTAATTTCACTTTTATGTGATGTACTCTTTTCATGTTTTCACATAAATTTGTGCATAACATGTACTTTTCCTCCAGGACGGCGCGTTTCATGAGGATGTAGGGTATGGAGTCAGTGAAGGACTGAAGTCTAAAGCTCTTTCACTGGAAAAGGCGAGAAAGGAAGCCGTCACTGATGGCCTGAAGAGAGCCCTGAAGTACTGGAATTTGCATTTTTATGTCTTATCAGTCTGAAATATATTATAGAAAAATTGTATGTAGATTTTTTCCCCTCATGTTTTGCCATGTGTATAAGAAAAGCTTTCACGGATATTGGATTTATTTGTGTGTGTGTTTTTTTTTTTTTTTTTTTGAGATGCTTCGGTAACGCCCTTGGAAACTGCATCCTGAATAAAGAATACCTCCTAGCCATTAACAAGATCCCCAAACAGGTCAGATACAGGATAGAAACATTTAGCATTTTGTGTTTTTATTTTCATTCAAAAATGTGTTGGATAATCTCGTCACTTCTCCTCCACCCAAAGCCTCCTCCACCTCTAGACCCAGCTAAGACTAAGCGCTCTGAAGGTGAACCCTCAGTGGAGAAGGCCCGGTTCTCCAGTCTGGTCCGGGAGGAAAAGCTTGTATCTGCGGTGGGTCATGGCAGGACGCCGCTGGAGCCCAGAGTCCCCAACCAGAAACAGAACTGTTCAGAAGTTCACTCTCCTAACGCTGCTGGCCCTGCTGCCGACAGGCAGAGGGAAAACGCCGACTCCAGGTAAACAGCAGTGGGTCTGGTTTCTGTTTTTAATGACACTTCTCCGTCTGTTGTGCATGCAAATGTGCACCACCTCCGACCCATTTCCTCTGCTTCCTCCTCCAAGACTTGTCATGGACCCGGTGGACGCCGTCGGGTCTGATGCGAACACAGACCCCAAACAGCTGAGGAAGCTCAGACAGCAGCAGCTTCAGCAGAAGTTCAAGAGAGAGATGGAGGCCAAGAGGCTGCAGCAGAAACAGGAGACGAAGTCTGAGGACGCAGAGGTCGCTAATGGAGGAGGATCCAGTGGAGGTTAGTGGTTTCATGTGTAACAGTGTCACTTAAAGCAGTGGTCTCAAACTCAAATGACCATGCACTGGAGAGGTTTTTCTATAATTTTGGGGGGGGGGGGGTTGTTTACTTGGAGAACAGCAGGTTCCTGAAAATAGGAAACAAAACATTTGCATGTCAGATGTAACTTTTAATTTTAATCATGTGCTGGGGCATTATGACATTGTTTTTTTAAGTCAGCCCGGGTTTTGCCTCCAGGTTTGAGGCCGCTGGTTTAAATTGTCTCTTTATTCTCAATTTATAAATGTATTTTTCTCTGGTGTTTTTATTAAGAGGTGTCCTTTCCTCCAGGTCATAAAGGTGCACCTGTGTTCAGTGACAGCACCTTGGCTGGACCCAGGAAGCCCAGCAGCAGGGACGAGTGTTTAGCAGGTGCTGTGAGCCGCCACCAGAGGGCTCAACATACTTAAACAGTGGGATGAGGAAACCGGCCTCGCTCAGTACCACTGGTTTGTCTTTCTCTGCAGATGATCCTAGGCTCTGGGATCTCACCCTGGATGGGATTGAGGAGCTGGATGTCGCTGCAGGCGGCCCACAATCCAGAGAGTTCAGGCCCAGCACACCTGGGAATCACCAGATGCAGACGCGCAGTAAGACCCCCCAGAGAGGTCCGGGCAGAGCTCCAGAGGAGGCCCCGTCGTACAGCAGAGGACAGGACCAGGCTCAATCCAGACCTCAACATCAGAACCAGTATCTGGCGAGACCAGGTGAGGTTTCATGAGAAGAGTCGCTGATCTGTTAGTGAGTTGTGTTTTGTGGTCTTCAATCTACTTTTCAAACGTTCCAGGTGAAGCCGTCAGTCCGTACAGACAAGGACAGTACATGAAGAAACGCCGACTGGACACTTGAGATTCTATGTTGCCGTTTGACAGCGTCCGCAACACTTTGTAGAGTCCTGCCATAGGATTTTACTTTTGTTTTCATATTTATTTCAGTGTATACATTTATTAAGTTCATTTTGAAATGAATTGCTGCTATGTCTGATATTTGGAGAAATGTTATCTGGTTTTTGTAAAAGAAAATGTTTTATATGTTTGAGTTCTTAATAAACCAAGAAACCCTTCATAAAAAATATCTAAGAATTTCTTTCCTAACTTACTTTGATTCTTGATAATTTTGTCATTAATGTAGAGAATTTGTTTTGTTCCAATAAAGTGATGAACAAGTATTTACATAACTGGTGGCAGAAACATCCCAGTTCAATTGGTAACAGATTTATACATTAAAGTGTCTGGTTACAACATTATTTAAAAAAATACACAGGCATGACAGATGCTTTAATTGATATTATTTTTATTTGTTTTTACATTTTGTACAATGTGAAAAACATACACAAAACAGACACTGAATCACAGGAAGTCAGTAAGGAGGGATCAGAAATAAGAGCTCAACAGATATTACTGCGTGTCAGTTGCCTCAAACAGTGTTGTGTAGAGGTGTGTGATAGTTACTGATAATAGCATAGTAGCACATGGACCTTAAGCTTTGCTGAGAGCTTGTGCTGTACAGTGGCCGGATGCGAGTTGGTCATTTTGTAAGAATAAACATCAGTGAAGCCGGCATGCAGAAATCATACACTGATAGTCTGATATTGAAGTTGTGCCAGTGATATTGGTGAATGGCAGTTGAACAGATCAACACTTAGTGATGACTCATGAAGGCAAAGAATAATAATAAAAAAGAAACAACAGATCTCTAATAATCCAATATCAAAAACACTGTAGTCAGTAACAACCCTCATCGGCATGCAAATGTTTCCATTACCCCTCAGTCCCTTTAAAACTTTAAACATTGCATATTCTGCATTGCAGTAACTTATTTTTTCTCTAGAGAAGTTTAACTATTCATCCAATCTACAAGCAGGCGAAAGAGTCACTATGACAGCATGGCACTCGTGTGAGGTGGGTGAGACAAAAGTTGAGCCAGCATGAGGGCATGACAACTTTTAAACCTTATACAGCTCACTGAACAAGTGCGTCTATTGAACAGTTTGATGAGAAATCCACAAAAACAAATGTCTGCCAAATCCATGTACGCATGAGCCAAATATAAATACACAGCTGACTACACAACCAACACAAATGTAATTAGAGAGAAAACAAACAGTTTCCACATTACTCAGTGTGCTCTTTGTTCTGCAGTCCTGCCTGTGGTGTCTGGTCTAACGTTTCAGACTGTGACATCCTCCGAGTTGGCCGAGTGACAGTTATGGAGCCACATGTTGCGCTTAACGTCGTGTACAGATTTAGTTAACTGGTTTTCTGCAGTACAGTCACAGCTACAGGACTAGATGAATCTGGAACTTGTCATTAGTGAGGATGCAAGGCACTAAAGTGTTCCTCATGTTTACAGGTTAGAGTGCATGTGCATGTAGAGTGGGTCACCACATGCATACTCTAGTGACTGAGCATTACGTGAAAGCATTTACCTCACATTAACATATATACAATTAAATAGAAAAGGGGGGCAGGGCAGTCATATATAGAAGAGCTTAATAAACCACAGGATTTACTCCTACGTGGTGAGTAGGATACCAATAACAACAACCCTGCAATTGCACTTTTTATATTCCTTTAACTACATGTTGTTTAACAACCTTTAATAATAATTACAGTGAAACAACATCAAAATCTGATGGCTGAATACAGGTCCATAAAGAACATTTGTTTTATTAAATATACGCATACAAAAACAGACCACAGAAAGAGAACCCCAGACACTTGTGATTTGAGAAGTGACGGCTAGATGCTGTGAGCAGAGATATTTAATGTGACATGACTTTTCTAACAACCTGTTCATCTGTGTACTGTGCACCTTCTGTGTATACAACTGGGAGATGTTGGGAGGCTGCGTCACCTGAAGTCTGAAACCTACCAAAATATTATTAAAATAAACCAAAACCATTTAATTTTGTATGAAATGATAAGCACGTATTGAACTGCTCACATCTCATTGCTAAGCACTAACTGAAGTGGTTTCATGTGTCAACTTGGGATTCTTAACAAGATTTCATTCTTTCGTAAAAAAAATAATAAAAAAAAAAAACAAAACAAAAACACCCTGCAAACACCCTCTACACCCAGATTGTGATTTACAGCAGCATCACCTCTAAAGTTTAAACTCTGAATGGTGGTCAACACCAGGACAATGCTTCATGTGGCAGATTCACTGGCTTACACATCAGACGGGAAGAATAAATCAGTATGAGAATAAATCTGTATGGACTCAAATCACAATGACACCAGACTCTCACAGGGACGTAAATATGCTGAACATGGAATCATAACCCAGTGAAGAAATATATATGTACAAAGTCAATGTTTAAATGGGAATAAGGCCACAGTTACAAGGGACAGTATATCTACTCTTTGCCATTATTGCATTTTACTTAATAGGTAGCCACTGGGATGTGTTCATACTGCAACCCTTTCCATTACACTCCTACCTAACTTCCTATGTCTTTCTTCTCCTAACTCCATCAGTCACACTTCACTGTTCAATCTGGGACAAACTAACTGTCCCACTCTCGTCTCCCACCTTCGGTACACTCCCTCCTCGCTCTCTGAGACAACTTAACCTACCATCCCAAGTCACTTAACCAGGTTAATGTTTAGTCAGGTGTGTGTGTGTGTGTGTGTGTGTGTGTGTGTGTGTGTCTACGTGGTATATTAGTTCAACTGTCTTCAGTCCCAGCTTGGTTTGAGTCAGGACCAGTAAGGATAGGAACCAGAATCCTTCCTACCTTCTCCTCTTCAAAAGGAATGACGGCATTGCGGCGTCTGCTTTCAAAAGACATCTTTGGCTGATGTTGGTTATGCCTTTGGGTCATTACATCACCAGACACAACCAACCGACTCGTCACAGCTCGATTTCCACAGCTAATGGCAGGCTAAGTGTGAGACTCTTGTGCCGTAGATGTGTATTGCACTCTCCCTCCAATTGCCAGACAGATTTCGTTCTGCCTGAGAGGACTTGAACCACACAGGTCAACTCTATTACAGGAAAAACACATAATAATAAAAGTTGAAATAAAAATAAAAAAGCACAATATCCAGCCAGCTAACCAGCAAACTGCAAAGAGAGCTTATGGTTTCTCGTTCAACTGTATGCACTCTCTGCCCTGTGTGGCCCTCCGTCTCAGCCTGGACCAGGGCTCTGACTGGGCTACGTAGGCCTTAAGTTGGACCCTCCAGGGCTGACTGATTTCTGGGGGGCTGGTGTGGTTCCCATGTGGTAGCCTTGGTGCAGAGACACTGAGGCCGTCGTAGGCGGCTGGTACTGTGTTATTGGCTGTGCGGGGTTAAGCATGCTGACCTGGCAGGTGCCTGTGGGTCCTGCCCACTGAGGAGCACTGTACTGGGCTGAGGTGTAGCCAAACCCTTGGGCAACTGGGCCCAGAGAGCCTTTACGAGGCCCCAAAGGGACAGAGGGATTAGCTGGGTTGGGGAGGTGAGTGTTGGTGGTGGTGGTGGTGGTGGTGGTGGTGTTGGAAGGCGTGGGAAGTGTTGGGCAGAGGTACCCTGGAGCTGAGAATTTACGCCCCATGTTGGCTGGAGGGATGATCTGTAACAGAGATAAAAATATGTGTTACTCCTGAATACGAAGGCATTATTACATGACAGCAAGTGGTTAACAAAAACTGGGCTATCATATAAAGCCAACAGTCATAAAATGCTCCAAAGACGAGACAGTTTTTACATTCAAAGAAAGTACTGAATGCCTACATCATGTCCCAGTGCTGCCTGTGCTCCAGTTTTAGGACCTCTCTTGCACTGGGAGAGGCTGATGGCGTCCCTGGCCCAGTTATCCACCAGTTGATGCAGGTCATCAGTGAAGGTGCCCTTGCCCTTCTGGGTGTGTGAGGCAGGAGGAGTGGGTCCAGTCGCCTGGGTGAGGGAAGTAGAATGGTTCTGGCAGTGGCCTGAACCATTTGTGGAGCTGGTCCCGCTTGATCCTGGGAAACAAGAAGAGAAGTGAGCTGTGAACTGGAAAGTAAATTAGGGGACTCAATTGAAGTAGCTCACTGTGACAAGATTAAGTGCTTGCACGTACCTGTGGAGCAGCTACTGAGGCTGGGCATGGATGGAGAGGATCTGAGCTGCTGTATGGATGACCTGCTAACTGCCTGTGATGCTTCTGTTGTTAACGGTAAACTTTGCTTTGGAGACGACTCCGAACCTTGAAGACTCTTAGCAGAGGCTGGGGATCCTGAACATATGGGCACAATGGCGTGTAAACATTTACCCAGAAAACATACAATTTGAACAGTTTCAGTGATGAAACATGCACATAAATCACAAATTGTAGTATTGACATCAAAGTGAGTATTAAATCTGTATTGAGAGCCAGAAACTGATAAGCCAGTATACCGTCCTCCTTACCTGAGTGTATTGGACTGGGCTGTCCACTACTGCGAGCTGATTTGTGGCTTTTGCGCCTGCGTCGACCTCCAGCCATTGCCACAGCAGGGGAGAAGACAGAAGAAGGAGGAGGTTTTCCCATCCGCGTGAACAGGGCCTCTATCTCCTCTTTCTGACGAGTCTGCAAAACCTGGATCTCCACCATATGTCTGTGAGCGGGAGAGGAAAGGCAGAAAAACATAGTCATGTAAACATATTTCTATTGATCTGTAAAGTAACATTCATAGCAGTAAATGAACGTAATGTGAAGTAGGATTGTGAACGAGTGACTTACTTTTCTCTGAGACGGCTTATTTCTTTCTGCAAAGCTTCGTCCTCCCTCTCGGAGTCGTCGTCATTGTCACTACTGTAATGGGTATGTATGTTAGGAGGATCAGAGGTTGAGGATGAGGGCCCATTCTGCATACTGGAGCCATGCGATGGACTGGAGCCTGCTGCTGGAGCAGGGGTAACTGAGGAAAATTAAACACGTAAGGTGAATTTGCAAGTGCAATCAAAGGTATACTTAATAATTCCCACTGCAGCCTCTGCCAATAGGATTAATTTACAGATATTGAATGAGGTAGAGGTGAAGATGCCTCTACAGAGAGCATGACTTTCTATAAAGACACCTCAGAGTGCATTATACCGCGGAACACTTTTAATGGTTCATTTAGCCTTTTCAGTTACAGTATTAGCAGTGGAATAACTGGTAAGATAGTGTGAAGCATAGGTTTTGTATGGTACTCAGTATAGTATAGTATAGTAAAGGAGGACCCTGTGTAATATTAGTTCTGTGTGAGGAAGGTTGTACACTAGTTAATCAAAGTCAGCTAATTTGCTTTGAACCTGGTACACACCTGTGACAGAAAAACGTCCCACTTTAGAGCCAGTGGTTGGCCCAGATGTGGCATTGGTGCTTGTGGACACTTGGAAGCGCCCAATAGTGGTGGACTGACTGGCAGGACCAGCAGACAGGGATGAGGCTTCATTTAACGAGTCAGTTTCACAAACTCTTTTGGACAGAGAGGATGACCGGTGAAGAGTGTTTTCTGGACTTGAGGGGGAGGAGGAAGAGGAAGAAGAGGAAGAAGAGGAAGAGGAGGAAGAGGAGGAGGAGGTAGAGGACGGCGTGAGGGAAGAAGAGGAGACAATACAGGAGGGATCTGGAATGCTGCTGGACACCCCATCAGTAGCTACAGACACCTGATAAAGAGAGAAGGGAGAAGTTTTTAATGAACTAAGCCCAAGGTTTAACCATTTTACACTGAATTAACCAGATACATTTTAAGCTGTGAATAAAACTTACTTGGAAACGTCCAAGAGTGAAACCTGCTGCTGGGGGCTGTACTCTGTTACCTCCCTGAACAGTCTCTGGGCTCAGAGCTCTCCTCAACACAGCGTCCAAATTACCCAGGGGTTGCTGTGAGTGTGAAGTCACACAAACAGGATATAAGGAACAATCCAAGTTGTACATATGTACACCTGCTACTTGTTAAAAACCAAATAAATTCCCACTGCAGTAAAGCAGCTGGTATTACAGTGACATAGTACACCTCACCTGATTTGGTCCCGGAAATGGGGGTACAAGGTCGGAGGGAGGTGTAGCAGCTTGATCAAAACCAGTAGGCAAAGTCTAAAAAATATAACAAAAGAAGTCAAGTAAAAATATTTTCACAATAAACGGCCTTTTGGACTGTTCTTGAATGCTGCAGTTGTCACTAACCTGTGCCCTGGGCTTAGTTGGAGGTGTCTGTGCATGTCCTGGGGTGGGCGTGGGGCCCAGGACACCCTGCACCCCAGAGGTGAGGGCAAGGTTAGATGGGGGCACCAGGGCGGTTCCAGGTGGAGGGGAAACTGTCCCAGCAGGAGGAGAGGACGTGCCTGTGTTCTGACTGGGATCCACTGAGGTGGAGGACGAGGCAGAGCTCTGGTCTTTAAAGAGAGACCGAAGCTTCTTATCTAGAGCCTGGATATCATCTCTGCCAGCGGTCTTGGTCTGGAGCTCAGCCCCCTCGGACTCCAGTGGCTGTGGCTGAACCTGGCTCTGACTGGCTAATGAGGTGGGGGGAGGGGGCTGAGCGGAAATGGGGACAGGCTGGGAGGTTGTATGTTGCGGTGCATGGATGGACGAATTCACAGGCTGCTCTGAAGCAGGGACAGTGCCAGTACTACTGGATGTAACACTAGCAACAGAAGAGACAGAACTGCTGCTCAGCTGAGGCCCAGGTACTGTGGGGACGGAGGTCTGCACTGACGGAGGAGAAATGGTGGAAGATGAGGGTAGGAGGTTGGCAGCTGGTGGAAGCTGTGAAGGGGCTGTTTCATGGGAAGACTGAGGAGGTGGACTGGGATCACTAGTGACAGGAGCTGGAGTTTGGGACTGAGTGGTTATAGGTGGAGGGGAAACCCTCCCAGCTGAGGCAGGTGGTGAGGATGTTGCAATAGATGAGAGAGACACAGCAGGAAAAGTAATACTAGTGGTGGAAGGTATAGCTTCTGGAGGAGCCAGGATATTATTAGAGTTTGGGCCAAGTCCAGCCTCAGTGGACTGGACAGTGCCTGGTTCCTGGTTAGCGGGAAGGGGATCAATGGTGTTGCATCTCTCAACACGAGCCTGCTTCAATTTACTGAAAGCCTGCTGGAGAATCCCAGATGGAGCAGACAGAGAAAGGCCCAATGTCATAAAGGGAGCTAGAATAAGTAAAAAAAAACAAAACAGAAATGGACAAAAATGTAAATGATTGATTAAGCAACAGCTCATGTGAACAGTTGTGTTATACTACATTATTTTTCAATTGTCATTACAATTAAAATATTTAAGTTTATTTTCATGCAGTGTGTACTTTGAGAAACCAAACAGTGGGGACAGATTAATTCCACAGAGAATAAAACAAACTTTTCTTTCACCTTGGGCAGGTTCATCTCCAAAGGAGGTATTAGCAGAAGAAGCGCCAAAGAACTGTTCTTTAAGACGAGACTCTGGCACTGGGCTGACTATGAACCTTCGTCCTGCTGAATGCACCACCTGGGCTGTGGTGCTGGGGGAAATGCCTGAAAGAAAAGGTCAAAAGAAAGGTCACATGTGAGGTGGGAATTGGACTTCATAAAAATGAATAACTGGACATTAAGAACTGTATTTAAAGTTTATTAACCTGGCAGCATGGGAACTGACAGCTCAGGCTGTTGTTGGTGATCACTCATCTGCAAAGAGATTAAATGTAGGTGGGTTATGTCCTCATGTTCAGCAGGTGAGGACCTCAATTGTCAATATGGGTATTTGGGCTAATAAGGTGATGTGTAGTAAAGAAATACCTGCGGAAAGCCTTCCTTCATGCCTTCTCCTTTCTCATCAGCCATTTCTATGACTTCACGGACCTGCTCGATGAAGGACTCTCGCTCACTCTCCAAGATGAACTCACTCTCAACCTGAAACAGAAAGCAAAAGATGTTCCACTACTTTAACTACAACTACATAAACTGTGAGGATCGCCTAAAATTTGAATGTCATTGGATTATACAGCAGATATTAAAAAGCAAATGGGACAACAACATTCATTTTATGTGCTCCTATTTTTTTTTCAGTCACAGTGGATGGTCATTGTCAATAGCCAATTCAATAGAATTTTGTGAATGGTAGCGATGCAAAAGTATATACTCTATGAATATATAGCAGGTATTATACATGTATGGAGAAAATATTTATTGTAACAAGCAAACATTAGACAGTTAACATTTCCTAAATGTTTAGTGGCTAGTGAATCACTACTACCATGATCTGTGCAATCTCCTCCGGATTATCCCCATCAAGGTCAAATTTGAAGGTCACCATCTTCCTGTTATGCGTTTCCAGCTGGCACTCTGCTACTCTGTCTCCTACATTAGAGATCTGCAAAACATTCATTCAGGTTAAAATTGTCTGGTGACAAAGAGCTTAAGACAGAATATGAATGAACTCATCAGTTCAGATGCATACACTGAGAACATTGAGCTTGGCCCTTGCAGTCTTCTCATGGCGAGAACGGCTGCGTACGGATCGCCTCTGGTGGCGCTTCAGTGAACGCCCCTCATGGAGACCTCCTGATGTTGAACTTCCATCATTGCCGTCACTTAGACCCGAAGCTGCATCTGACAGGCAGCTGAAAGAGAAATGGACCCATGAGAGAGAATTCGGACACATTGTGCGATGCTGATGAGACCCGCTGTTTTAAAAAGTAAATTCCTTCTCACCTTTCTACAGATGGAGGCACTAGAGGAGAGGATCCTGCCGGCTGCTCCACTGGTGTTGACAGAGGTACACTCACAGGGGCCTGAAACACAGAAAACTTCAGAAATCAAGCACTTCATGTCAAAAGGTAAATCTCAAAATGGAAAGTCCTATTGTATGTGCATTACTCTTTTGAAATTATTGAGGAATGTACACAGTAAAGCGATGATCATTTATATTTATTCTGATTCATTCATTACATTTTGGTCATTTACGTTGATCAACTATTTACAGGAAAGGAATAATATAAACTAGACCATCCACTAGATGGAGCTGTTAAACCTGGTGAAACTAGTATTACCTATTGTTCAAGCAGTCTGTAAATATCGCTGTGAAATGGGGTTTTCTTTTCATTTCCTTCCGAATGTGGCCATTACTCTCTGATATGGTTACATGGATAAGAGTTACATTTGTATAGGTTACTGCTGTTCTATCAATTTCTAGTTCCAGCTCTGTTGGTAGTTACAATACTGTGATATGTGTAACTGTGATAAAATGTCTTTCATTTATTACATGCACGCAGATTATATGAATTGGGTACTGTTTTCATGTAGGATTTTCAGCTGCTTATGAACAGCTAACAGCTGCTGTTAGAATTTTCAAAACAACTTTTTGGTGAAAATTCAACCATCATGAAAACAAACAGTTCAATTTTAGAACGATTTTAGTAGATATTTTGGCCTTTAGTGGAGTTAATGTGGGTAAAAAAAAAAAGTACTGCTCTGCTAGTGTTAATCATATGTTTACGAGTGCTCTATAATAGAATAAACATAAATTATGTCTTCATTTTATTTAAGATTTTAAAAGTAAAATGTACAGCCTGAAGATATTGTTTTGAAGGATGAATGTACACATACTTCAGGTGTATACCACATGCTTCACACTTGACCTACATACACAGGCCCACATGAATTTGTTTCATACTCTGTTGAGTACCTGCAGAACAGAGAGGCATGAGGCCTGATAGAGGAAGTATAGGTGCTCTGCGTTGAGTGGAGGAGACATGATAGGAGGACTTGGATCATTGGCCCAAGACTAAAAGTCATGCAGGAATATGCAGCATGCAGAGGGGAAGAGTGAAAGAAAAAATAAAAGGGACAGTCATGGTAATGAGAGTTGTGTGTTCAGAGAAGAGAAAAAAATGATTTAGAAAAACTGCAAACATGGAGAGCACAAAATTTTATGTGTTGAATTTCAAAAATGAGCAGTGGAGCTGTATGTGTCACCTGTAGCTGCTGCGCTCCAGTCTGGGCCTGTGGCAGAGTGGTGCTCTGAAGAGTAATGCTGCTCTCTGGTTGTTGCTGCTGTTGTGGGGGGGATGACTGAGAGGATGGGGGTACCATCACTTGCTGGGTGGGAATCTATAAGAACAGAAGGGATAGAGAGGGTAAGAGGTTGAGAGAAAAACTGATAAACATTCATAGTGGCATTTAAGCTACTTCTGAAAACCTGGTTTCTTTCTAGAGATTTACTTTGGCTTCATTCCAAAGTCACATGCACCTACCTGTTGGATAACAAAGCTCCATAATTCAGACAATTTATTAATTTGACAGTGACAGGTGTCACGGTATTGATCTGTGAATGTAATGTCAGCTCTACAGTGTATTTTAGAGATATGTCAATCCAAACCGCACTTGTAAGTTTTAAAAACTACTGGAATAATATTTTTGTCTGGATATCATAAATTACAATCTTTAAAAGCCTGCTATAACTAAGTCAAACTTTACCAAAAACTTGACTATAAAAATTTACTGAGTCTGCTGTGCAAACCAATATAAACAATATGTTTATTTGGTTTCCCAAAGTTATTTTAAAAGGCTGTAGGTGTATTTAAAAGTGGTAACAAGAAAATGGGGCATTTTATCTACCTGAGGGGGAAGCGATGGTTGGTAGTAAACTCCGTACTATAAGAAACAAAACACAACACAGGGTGAGTGAAGGAAACTTGAGAAAGAAAAGAAACGCAAACTAAGGAAAATATGACAGGAGAGACCGGAAAACATGTGATTCGGAACACTCAGCTGCTTTCAACGCAGCTGCCTGTAGCAGAGAATATTGGCCTTAAAGGTTAACTTAAGACCTTCTGAGAAACCTTTGTTTTTGCTGACACTGAGTGGTTGAAGTTCACATTTGCTGCAGTGATATAGAAGTGTATTCAGGGTGTGTTGAGAACAACCTGACATTATTATTAGGTGTGCTGTAGGTGCAACAGATTTGAAGCATCTAATCCGAGGTCAGTGAAACAATGCTTTTCAATTGGTGTTAAGTTACTCCTTAAAGACATTATGACATGCAGTAAAACATATACCTGTTGAGGTGCCACTGGAACAGACTGGCTGCTGGACGCAACAGGAACAACTTCAGGCTGGACACCTTGCATCTGGGGTTGAACCTTATGCACCAGAGAGAAAACAACAGCACATGTGGTGAAAAAGAAGCAAAGAAGAAGATCAAATTCTATGAGCAAAGGCATATAGCTCATGGCATGTATGTTGTGGAGGTAAAGTTCCTGCCCACCAAGAACTAGACCCCAGGTTCAACTACTGAATACAACTGGCCATGTTCATGGGTGTGAAGTGGGTGAAAATTCTTTCTTGCCACTTCACAAGCACAGTAAGGCTGTCTACACTGTCCGTTGTTGGCCAGAGTTAGAAGTTGGGAGTACTGCAGTGAATAGGGACTTATACTACAGGGAAATCACCTGATTCTCTTTCACACACAATATCATGTCCTATTTTCAACACGACTCACCACTGACAACTGCTGCTGCTGCATTTGGTCATTTTGTGTCTGCGGGCACGGCACCTGGGGCTGAAGATGCTGACTGGGAGGGGAGCTGTAGGATATTCCAGACTGAGGAGGCTGGGCTTCGGGAGGGATGGAGGAACCCGATAGTCTGTCTCCCATGTGACTGGCTGTAAGAGTGGGACAGGAGGGTTAATTTATCTGAATAAGACTCCTAATGCACTCACTTACCATTTTATCATGCATTGGACTGTACGTGTATTTGACCATAAATCATCTTTGATACAGACCTCCTCCAGTGTGCTGTAGTTGTTGGTGTTGGTCAGTCTCAGGCTCCTCTGGCTCTGGCTGGATTGTGGCCACACTCTGACCCTGAACTGGAACTTGCACAGTTGAGTGGGGGACATAAGGGACCCCTTGTGCCATACTGCTCAGTTGGGTTGATTGAGGAGTGTTGTAGGTAGTGCACTGAATGCTCTGCTGAGATGCAGGTTGGGCAGAAATCTGTGTGCTGTGTTGGTTTGGTTGTGGAGGGACATAAGTAGGCTGTGGCACTGGCTGGGACTGAAGCACCTCTGTGCTTGACTGTTGGCCTGGTTGCTGTGCTGGCAGTATCTGACTCTGCTGTTCTTCTTCTAGCCTTCTTTTCTCCTGATCTTCTCTGACCTTCAAGACAGTCAGCAACATATGTGTTAATTATCCCTCAAGAGAGCACTGATTGACAAAACCTGAACATCACAGCACAGGGACATACATCTTATGACTGAGATAAGAATTCAAGCAGAGCATTCAAGCAAATAGTAAACATAAATAACATGAGATGCACTATAGTGAGCATGGACACACCTGCTGCCGCTGTGCTCTCTTGCGACTGATTAGAGACACCCTGTCCTTTATGGCCTTCGCAATGGTCTTGTGGTCACCTTCGCACACATAACCAGACTCAACCTAAAGCACAAAGACATGAATAGCAATTGAGCAATGAACATTTCAAAGATTGCAATGAAAACCCTTTAAACTAACTTTTTTTTTGTTTTGTTTGTCATGCAGTCTTCATGAGGTGTTTTAAAAATACAGACTAAAAGCATTAAAAGTTCAATTCACCATTTCCTGAGCCACATCCTCTGGGACGTCTTTGTTGAGGTCAAAAGAAAACTCAATAGCTTCGTTGTCTTTGTACTTCCCCTTGAGTTTCTTCACATCCTCAATCCTGAGCCACAGCTTAATAGCCTCCATCTCTCCATCGTCCTCTTCTGCCAACTCCACACGCACCCCTGTGTCCTCTTGGAAGAAGGCATGATTCAGAAGGTCCTTGATTGAGTACCTAAATAGAGGGACACAAGCAGTGAGCAAATATGCTTTCGTGAAGATCTAGACCACCCTAAATCTGTTAAAAAAGGTGCTATTTAGTTAGAAACCTCTCGTCCTTGTTCTGGCGAATACATCCCTCGATGATCTCCTTCACTTCTGGAATGGCCACCTTGTCGAAGCTGCCCGGCTTCACCCCCTACAGGAAACACAAAACCCTGAATGAGAATGGTTCTTCTTACTATCTGATCTTTCCTTATTTTAGAGACTACCTCATACCTTGTTGTCTTTTTTCAGCTCAGAGACTCATTTATCATATCCCACATGACTGAAATAACAGCCTTAAACTTACTTCCTCTTTCATTTTAGTTTTGAAATTAATCTCAAAAAGCACAGTATGAGGTGGAAGGGGTTGCTTCTTAGAAACTTAATCTCTACTGAAAACCATTCAAACAATGTAAAAGAATGGCATGTGTTCTACCTGGTGGCATTTAAAAATTGCAGAATGTCAAGTGATGGGGAAAGGAAGGCACAAGTCAGTGGAGGATACCTAAGCTGAGGTGATTCATTAAACCAAAGGCAACAGGACGTTGCATAGTGCTCCGTGAAAATGGAGCACTGGCTGAGATCAGCAGAGCTGAATAACAGAATAGGAAGAACAAAAGTCCATGTGACACTACCTAAATGTAGGCTCAACACCGCTCTTTGTTTTTTAACTGAGTCAACTGTGTTTGGTGCTGTGCAGTATGAGCTATTTGTGGCTCATAAAGAGAACTTAAGAACTCAATACTTGTGGGGTAAATAAAAAAAAATCCTCTGTTGAATCACGTGGCAAAGACGTCAGTATTTGTACTTTGCAGTTAGTGATAAACCAAAAGGTATTGGTTTAGATTTCAAGGCACATTTTGGAGATAACACTCTAGGAACTAGTTCAACCTCTTTATCTATGACTCTTGTAATTGCAAGAGTATGAATCATATCAGTGACTATGCATTTCAAAAGTAAGCCATTATGAACTGTATGAATAGGACTAAAAATATGCGTTTTTTTCTATGACAGTTACTGCCTTTCTGGCATTATCACAAGACTGAACCCTTAGCTGTTAGGAAAATAGTATGGCTGTGCTTGTTCAGCCTCTTATCAATCATCCACGCCTCAGGTCTACATGCTTAATCAACACACACCATAACTCACAAGGAAAGAGAACGAAAAACAGTTTGGGGTGAAGCAAAAGGGCTTGTTGGTGTAAATAACATGTTTTTTCTCTTGGGAGGTTTTCTAAGTTTGTGGATCCTACAAACAGGGCAATAGGAAATCATCTGGGAGAGACAGGAATACAATACCAGAAGATATAAATGTAAAGTCAGCTTGATAAAGAGGTGTCGGGAGGAATATAAAATCATTCCAGAATGGGACACTAGCCTTCTTGGCACATAGGAAGAGGTGAAGGCAGGGCAGAGTGTGACATGGAGGGTTGAAAAGAAGACTTACGCTGGTAACTCTGCGGTAGATCTGTGCAGCATTCTGGCACTCTGAGTAAGGGTACTCTGAGGTGGCCATCTCCAGCATGCACATTCCAAAGGCATACACATCCACTGACTCGTCGTACTTCTCCTCATACATCTCAGGCGCCATGAACTCAGGGGTACCTTAAATCAAAACAACTATTCAGAACTCTCGAACTCCCTTACTGATTGAGTGGGCTTCTCACAACCCATTGCCCCTCTGCTCCTCTAACCCGTGAAGGGTTGAGGAAGAGGAGGATGAGAAGAGTGACCAGCCTGTTGACATCTCGTGGAGTAGAACCTGTGAGGTGAAAGTTGGAAGAGAGAGAAAAAAAAAAGAAAAGGGGAAGGAAAGCAAAAAGAGACAGAAAACAAAAAAAGGAGGGAGAAGCTGGGCTCAGTTAAACTGTAGAGAAGAAAGCACGTGTTTGTCTGTGTAAGACCTTAACATGTTGCTATATAAGAACATGACTGAGGTAGCCAATGTGCAGAACACACCTGTTAGCCAAAATGAATGTTATTTGCAATGTTAAAATGTTGAGAATAATACCCAGGCCAGAATACAGTGTAATTTGATCAAATGGATGCCAATGAAAATATGACTAGCTATGGAAATAACTTGTGTCAAGACCTTACCTTACAACCACAATAACATTTTTTTATAGTACACTCACCTTTCGAAGTCTGACTTACCATCTCTTCTTGACCTGCAGGACGAAACTGTTATGGTCAAGGCTGAGAGAAGCAGATCCCATAGCTAGTTACTGTGCTCAGCAGTGTGTCTATGCACATCAGCCTTGTTCTATTAACTGATAATTTTACATTAAATCTCAGGTCTTACACAGAAAAACTAATTTGGTTATTTGAATGTAATTGTTTTTGATATTGATGTGTGTTACAGCACACTGTCAGACTTACCAGGCCCATAAAAGTTCATACTTACTCAATGACCAGCAGTACCCTATTCATTCCAAACAGCAGAATTGGGCACAGCTGAGGCTAGAGCCTACATTTTAAAAACATACCCAAGAATGTGAAAGAAAAAAAATAAATAAAATAAAATAAAAATAAAACAAACAAAAAGGTAAAAGGCTGACAGAGAGAATGTGGGGAGAACTCCCTGGACACAAAGATGGGGCAAAAAGATTCTGCAGTCCTGCAATATTTCAAAAGACAGTAAGAGACAAACACTAGAAAAAAAACGAAAACAAAAAAAAAAAAAACCTGTTGAGGCAAACCCATAGAAAGAGATGTTAAGCATTATTGGTATAACTGGCAAACAGACCACATATTTCCAAACCACAGAACAAAGACCAGTCTAAGACAGAAGCAAAGGCCATACCTTTAGCCATGGCCAGGTTAGCCTGCAAGAAGGCATGACAACTATTATAATGATATTAATATTTAACAGTATAAAAAACGTTAGGCGCTACTTACATTCAGTAGGTGCCTGGAAAAAAAAAAACTCTCTTTTTTTGGAGAAACATAGAACAGAAATATTCTGTACAATGACCAAACTTGATAGAGTTACTGTGTGAGTGCAAAGAAAGAAAGCCTTGTGGTTATCTGCCTAAGATTACCACAGTTTTTGGCCTCCATTTGAGCTGTGGTTTGAGAGACAGCTGAAACGCTGTGGTCTGTTTTTGAACCACACCGTAAGAAAAACAAGTAAAAGGAAAATACCCGCTTGAAACACCATCATTTTCAAAACAAACACAATATAACCTCAGAACAGGTACTGCCCCACAGTAGGACAGGGACCAGGAGGTAGAAATGACTTTGGGGTCGTACCTATAACACTCTTGGCAAATGATGCACGCTTGAGTGTGGCAAGTCCTAAGTCTCCAATCTTGACGGATCCTGTTGGGCCTGTGATGAAAATGTTGTCACACTTAAGGTCCCTGTGGATGATGGGGGGAGCCCGAGTATGGAGAAAGTGGAGTCCTTTGAGGATTTGTCTACACCAGCTCCGCAGCACTTTAATTTTCATCACCTTGAACCGCTTCAGATATCTACAAGAGAATAGATCATCATTTTCACATATTCTCTGAGAAGCACAGAACAAATAATGTTAGCAAATGTAGTCTTTTCCTGTAAATTTTTTAATAAAAATCACACAAGAGCAAATGCACTTGCACTATATATTAATTGTATTGAATAATATATTTACGGACATGTATATATTTAAACAAATTAAATTAAGGTTTATACAAAAGAATATTTATAATTAAACAGTCAGGATGGATTCTTTATCAATATGTTTGTTAGCTCTGCCAAGTTTGAGACTTACGTTTTGAGTGTACCAGAAGTCATGAGTTCAGTGACCAGTACAATGCACTTCCTGCCTTTGGAGGGTCCCTCCCAGGAGTCGTAAAAGCGGACAATGTTGGGATGCTGTAGTCCTTTTAACATCCCTGCTTCCTCCTTAAAGCGCTGCCTCTCGGTCTTTGACAGCTTACGATCCTGCAGGGGACAAAAAGTAAATAAATATTTCACAAATCACAGAGAGCAGCACTATTGTTAGATGTATACAGAATCATTCTGAGTAATGACAATTTAAAACAATACATGAATGACAAAAACATTAATGTGCATTTGAATGAGTCCATCCATAAAAATAAAATGTTTTAAAACCTACAGTAATCTTGATATTCCAGGTTTGAACAGTGGAGAAATAGGCAACCTAAAGGATTCAAACTGAATAAAATTCCTTTGCCTTGAAGGTTCAACTGAAAGGTAGTGAAGTTTACATTTCCTTCTAAACACAAAACTGCACATATACTCTGGCACAAGTACACATACAGTTACACAAACTGTTTTCTCTGGTGGACAACTGTGAACCAAATGGAATGTGTCTAAGCTTTGTCGTCGATTTCCAAGAAAACCAAAACGAGACAAGAGCCACAGCATGACTTAGTATTTGAGACGATATGTACAGAGTAGACTATAATGTCAAACAAATAAACAATAAATCCAGCTGTTCATCACAACATTGTAATTTATTAGGAGAGTAATTCTGGCTTGGTTCTTACTGTTAATTTAGACAAAACTGTGTCATTACCCACAATATCAACAATGATGAACTATAATGAACATTAATATTAATATATTGGCCAGCCCTTTGGATACCAACTGTATCTGGTATGGGCTAACATTTTGCTCACTAAGGCCTGCATTCTGAACAAAGCTATGGATTATAAGGGTCAACAAATGTCTGGCAGCTGATTGGATTGTCAGTGAATTATAGCAAAATGCAGGCAAGGCTGATAACATTTTTTGCCCAGTGGGATTTAATGTTCTATAAACTGACTGATGAGAATGAAATAAGGATTGGCAATAATTCCTTTTGAAGACAATGTGTATTTACAAAAATATCTGGAATGTGTATAACCGCCCTCCTCAAGTTTCCTGAGTAATTCCTGGCGTGACCTAAATTTACAGCATGCATGACTATAGAGCAGCCCATACCAATTGGACAAGCCCAGTAAAACCCTGCAGCCAAAGACCTCCCTTGAAACCCCCAGAGACCTGGCCACAGGCCAGAGAGTCCAGGAAATTCAGCCCATTTGTGATGGGGGAGTGAGCATTAGCCTTTGTGTGTGTTTCAGAAAGATATAGAAAACTTTCCTGTGTATCTTACCAGAAAAACATAACTGAGACTTCTACAGCCTTTGCTGGAGGTATTTTGGGGGTGAGACGTTGAATGTTTTTAACGTCTCAGGGCAAAGTAGGGCAAAAAATTACAACTTAAAAAGGAAACTTGTAAACAGTTAGGAGCAAAGGAAGACACTGAATCAGGGAGCAGAAAAGTGAGGGAAGAGGGGAGAGTCATGGAGGCTCCACTGTGTACTTGGATCAACTGACCTACTTACCAGAGTATTTATCGTATTTATCTAGTGGGGCAGTGATTCCCATTTCTCTTTCTGCACACCATGTGAACAGTCATGCAAAACATCAACATTATCACTCACAGCCTAGGGTGTGTAGCACCCCAACCCCCACAAATACCAAACTACTGTATCAATGACAGCACTGCCACACTGATAACTCATTTAAAACAAATGTCTTCCCTTTACAAGTATAGACTAGTTGAAAAACAGCATTCCCTGTAAGAGATCAGACATTCACCTTTCATCTACTTTAAGTAATGCAAAAAAAGAATCTCTTTAGCAGCTGGGAGTTTTAGTTATGATGGCCCATGATAACACTGCTATGGCTTCTACTAAAATTATCATAAAACGATAAGAGGATCTCAGAATTTGAGGTAAAATTTGTTGTGTCAGATGTGTCTCAAAAGATAGTTCTTCAAAACTGTGGGGGGGGGAATCAAGTAGTTTAGACCTGGGTGATTTCACTCACACTCTAAAACCCTATCCCAACATTTTTCCATGAATTACTCAGCATAAGCACAGACAAACTAATTATATAGCTCTCTTGCCACTTAAAAGTATACACGACCCAGGGCCTTAGAAAGAAAAAACCTCCAGGAATTTACAGTCTTGCAGTCATAAGACACACACCACACTCCCTTTGACTGTCACTTGAAAGGGTTATTAGGCTTTTAATGTCACTGGAAACAGTGCCTGGCAATCTCTGGAACACAAGTCCTGATCAGAGAGGCCAAATATCCACTTTTCACTGAAGAATATAAGGGAAACAAACAGAACTACTTTCTGTCATTACTACTAAAGCTACTTATCAAAGACAGACTAATGCCATTTAAACATTTTCTTCTTTATTTACTTATCTTTAAAAAATAAAAGATTGGGATAAAAATAATTGAACGAGTAATAAAAAAAAGAATATTCTCAGGTTTAAACTGATGAAAAAACAAGGCAAGGACTGTAATTTCAGATGTGTGTCGACTAAACGGCAACAGCCATAGAAAACTGATGGCATTTTTTCCGCTGTCTTCAAAACATCTTCAAGCCATATTATGCCCCAATATTTAACATTAAATATTCTATGTGTATTGGGAAGGCAACTTAGATTTACTGTTCCATGAGATAGATCCCAAGATATTGAAATTTTAAGAAAAGGACGGATGTCTTGTGGGGCATTTTACTGCTTTTTATTGATAGAGTGACAAAATCAGGGAGAGAGGGAATTACCTTTCAGCAAAGGGCCCCAGGCCAGACTCAACCTCTGGCCACAGCGATAAGGACTCTGCCTTTGTGGTGTGTGCTCTACCCAGTGAGCTACCGGGACGCCCCAGAGTATGGATGTTTTGATTTGATATTGGTTTCAGTTCGGCTGTTGCATATTATCTCCCTGTCTTTCTCCCCATGTTTACTGTGGGTTGTCACTATCAGCTGTCCAATGAAGGCAAAAATACTGTTTTGGGCATGTTTGCTTGACTGACAGGTCTCATGACCTCATGATCAGCTGAGGTTGCTGTGGCTTGGGTATCCCACCTCAGCTCCCCTATCTTTGATCATCTGGCTTTAGATGATCAAAACAAAACATGAACCAAACATCAAGCCTTAAAGTATTACTTCAAAACATTACATCAAAACCTTTTAGGTGCTCTCAGATTGTGTGTGGGTATTTCTCAACAGTCAATCCTGAAATCATATTGTAAATATCAATTTGAGGGAGAGGCTTTAAACATCTATAAATTAGGAAACCTAACTTGGCAGGCACTCGGAGGGCAACAGCAGCTGCCGTTGAATCACAGCAGCTCTATCTGACAGAGTGGGCATGAGTCAGCTCACTAAAAAGCTGTGTTGCCACCACTGCCTCTGCAATATCATAAATCTCAGCTATGAACAACTGCCCTTGTGGAGTCTCTGAATGTGATTAAGTCAGAGTACATGGAAAAAATACAGTAGTGGAAATGTGTGTGTAAAATTACACACACATTAAGTGAGAGCAATATCTTGCAAATCAGACTAGTCAACACTTTTTGTTTTTCGACCATCTCTGCAGAGTCAGCACAACACTTATCTGAAATCATGATCCCACTGCTCCAGTTCAGTGGCACACCCCTCAACAGGCCAATGCATGGTTAGGCAGTTGAAGTGAAAGCCCAAGTTAGTACCAGAGTTAAGATTATATAGTTGCTCAGTCTACACTGATCAAAGAGAAATTTTGTCCAAACATTAAAATGTTCACAATGTAGACATTTTACACAGGTGGAAACAAAAATTGAAATGAAATAAATTGGCTGAACTAGAGCTACAACTAGGGCTGGATAATAAATCAACTTTGTTTAATTGCTTGGCCCTTGTTGTAGTCCAACTATATAGGACAGGATATTACAGAGGAAAGGGCGGTAGTTCAATAAAATCTTTTATTAACTTTCAGAAAAGTTGTGTTGCAATAATATTAACGTCATCCAAATTATTGATTGTGAGTACATTCATTAAAACAAAATGAATTACTGATGAATGAAGTTTTTGTTTTAGCACCAGTACTATCTGAACAACTTCATGACCTGAACGTTGCCAGCCATCGTGAATCACATCTAATCCCAGTTAACTACAGTATCACCAAAGCAGAGCAGAAAATACTGCTTCTAGGCAAAGGCCATCATAAATAACCCAACAACCCTAAAAATAGACTGAGTGAAAAAAGCCTGTGATCATGCCAAGGGCTGGCACTGTCAGGTCCCTACTCTGAGGTCTGCTCTGAGGTTGACACTGAGGGCTAGATGGAGCATTCTGGGTAACATTGGTAGGGATCTCTGTAATGGCTGATTGGCCTGAAAGCTAAGAAGCCATGTTAAACACTTTCACCCTAAATCATACTTAGTTACTGAATGAAGTGCAGTATGACTCCGTGGACAGACATTTTTGTTGTTCTCATGACACGATGACACATAACAATGACCATCAGTCAAACAGTCAGCACAGACAAGATAACGGATCCAGGACATTTTACATCTGCCAGTATCACTATTCATCTTCATTTTATTGTGGTGCAGAAGAAAATCTGGTATTCATTTTAAATACAGGAAATGATAACGATCAAGAAAACCAACATAATGAACGGTGAAAGCACATTGCTTGGAAAAAAAAAAAAAATTAATAAATGCCCATCTTCATTGCAGGATGTTCATTTTGTAAATTATGATCCAGTTAAGAGTAAAATTTATACGATAAAACAGCGCATGCCATAGGGGCATACTACCGCATGACTGACAACTTATTACCACAGCAACCGCCAATCACGATAGAGGCACCGCTACCCTCTCGCCAGACTAACGTCATTTCTGGTTCCAAAAAAAATAAAGATGCCTAACTTGCAGCTTCAAAAAAACCAATGGGTGACATCAAGAAGGCTATGTCCATTTCTTTTATACAGTCTATGTGACAGCACTTAAAGTTCATCTTTTGCTCTGTGTGATTTGGTAGATTTATACTATAGTCTATATCATTTTGAGCCACTTTTAATAGTTACTGAAAAACTGTTATTGAGAAGGCATCAAGAGAAGTGTTTTCTAAGTCATTTTTTAATCAATGGATTAAGTGTGCTGATATACTAAATAACAACGTGGTTCCCATCTAAAATCTTATGGCCAATGAATGCTCAAGTATGAAACACAAACTTGTTGATTTTTTGTTTCTATAAATTATACACCAGCCATGTGTTGGTGGTCGTTGTAGAGTAGAAACAGCTTTATCTGATTTAAACAGCCCTGCAAACATGTCTGATACATGTGGGCAAATAAGGTTTATATTAAATCTGTGGTCACTTCCACATTTCCACAAATAACCTATGAAATCAACTTATTCGTCCAATATATTATACGTGTTTAAAACACATAGGTTGAAAAACTACATGGCCATTCTCTAAATCTGGGTCAGTTATTTAGGACATCAAAGTTTGAAAGGTCATAACCTTCCACACAGTTACAGTCCAAGGGAAACAGGATACAGTCTCATGCTAAACAGTTAATGGTATCAGTTTTGGTTTCCAGTCTATTTTGAGTGGTAGGATGCACAAAGCCGGCATTTAACCCTGCTGTTTTTTTAACTGACGTACCCCTCCTTACTGATGTACTTAATTATACTTATACAATGTGTAACTAAGTGCAAAGCCCTTAATGATCTTAAACATACAGCAATACAGCTGTTGAAGGACAAAAGCATTATTACTGCAATATTAGAGCTAGTGTTTTTAATGTTTTACAAGTTATAAAAATGTCTATAATTACTTATTACAGTACTAAATATTTGTCCCAACATAAGGAAAGCGTTCAAGTGTTATAAGTATAAAACAAAAAACTTAGGTTTGCAAAGTTTTTAGTACCCCTGTCAACAAACTTAGACAGTAAATCACTGTATGCCATGAGGAAGTCCACCCCATTGTTAGCATTCCCCCCCAGGAATAATGACAATGCAGTTTGGAAATTTCACTTAACATTTCTTCCCAAATTTTTGTCGCATCAAACAAATAAAAAGAAACAATTAAAATTCTAAATCTTATGGTAAACCTAAAGACTACCAATCATGAGGAGTAATTGCAGACAAGTCACTATGTTATAATATTAGGGTATAGTATGTCACTCTCAGCAGATGCCATCAGCCAGCTGGACAGACAGCTCCCGTGGCTTCTTAAGGATGCCTGGGGTTCTCTTCCTCATCTTTCAATGTTTGGCTTCGGCCAGTACTGGAGAGGAAGGACGTGGGGAGGCAGCGAGTGGAAGATGACATGGTTGAAGATGGATGAGTGAGCAAGAAAGGGGAGGCCCCTAAATTTATTCCTTTTTTTCCCCCCATCGACTTCCTCACTGTGGTGACCTACTTATTGTTCAGACATGCCTGCAACGTGAGATCCGAAACAAATGTGTGGGTTCATGGGTGGGTGAAAAGGGGTGGACGCCTAGAAATTCTTAAGACGATTGTGGACAGATGGCCTTCCAGACTGAATAAACCAGGGCCACTTTGTTCAAACTTTACACACTAAAGTTTTTTGCCATGATTGTTGCACAGCCTGAGTGAAAGCAATGTGGATTGGCTGGTCTCTACTGAAGAACTTGTCATGACATATGGAACCAAATTTCCAATTGTCTAAGACTTCAATCCATGACAGCATAGTCTGACTCACCAAATGTAGACTGTGGGTATAAGCCTGCCATTGGACGCGTTTCTCACGTGGTATTCTTCTCCCTTTTCCTGTTTTCAAAATCTTCTTCACTATGCAAAACACCAACAACCTCAAAGCAAGCAACCTACCAGCAGAAAATAGCGATTCTTGATGAAAACATTTTGGTTTGTCTTTCTTTTTTTACTAGTGAAAGTCCTATGACAAAGTTGACATATGTCTTTTATTATATTTTGGGGCTGTTCCCCCCCCCCCAATACCAGAATGATAATGTAGCTAGATCATTCTCCAGTGCTGACACAGTGCTGTGGGGATAGGTCTGGCTAAGCGAGACTAATGATAGCATGGTTCTAAAACAAAAGACTGAATTTACATCTGGTATACTTTGAAATGAGTCATTTCAGTTTCATAAAAATATGCTCTTAAAGCATCTCTTCTCTTTGTTTGAAATTTTTTTTTTGTACATGGTGCCTGACAACTAAATGTAATAAATTAAAAAGAACCCCATTGGTAAAGATCTGAGAATAGCAAACCATTGTCTGGTGTGTAATGAGCATTACAGC
The DNA here is from genome assembly GCA_031216445.1 of Lateolabrax maculatus. Classification (NCBI taxonomy): domain Eukaryota; kingdom Metazoa; phylum Chordata; class Actinopteri; order Acropomatiformes; family Lateolabracidae; genus Lateolabrax; species Lateolabrax maculatus. The sequence continues at coordinate 13,525,995 of CM062214.1, forward strand.
CTCACAGGACTGCTACGGTGGCTCTAGAATTTTTGGTATGTTTAAGAAAGATTAAAGGATTTTATGAGGGAAAACCGGTCAGACTTGTTTCATTAGCACACAGGCAAGACTTCTGCTGTTGCTTCCAGCTGACACCAAATTCCCAGCGAACAAACAAGTGTAAAGAGGCTGATTACTTACTGCATCACTGATTCTAGCATCAACAGGAAACAAAACAATAAGTAAATTAACTGGATGAGCACCAAAGTATACTTATATTATTGTCAAAAGCTCCTAAGAGGAAGTTTATGTAATTATATGAATGTTGGAAAAGACACTGACCAACTGAAACTTAACTGAACAAGCATAAGGAAAATAATGTATGTTAACATTGTAGTCCACAGAATAAGCCCTCGGGATGTATAGGGAATGTAACACTAGCACTTGAGTGATCATGGGACAGCTTTAGCAACCATGTGAGAGGGGATTTCAGCTTCTCGTGAGTAACAGTTTCTAGCACTGAAACTCTTGGGTTGACAGAGAGGAAAGGAGGGCAATGAGAGTATCAGGTTACATATTCATATTTCAGAACGGATCATGTGTATAAAACAAAGCTGGTTCTCATTCAACAATATAAATGTCTCTTTACACTGGATGGGTCTCCCAATACATGTGATAATTGAAAATCCACCGGCCAGATCTTAAATCAAGTTTAGGTGAGCCTCAAAAGACAGACAGTTACACCATGTCCACTTTCTACAAACCACACAAACAAAGACGGTTTTGATTTCCCCTTGCCTTTTTTAAACTGGTCATCAGGAAGTCGCAGGAGACCACAAGAATCTTTTTCTGTCTGATAACACACTGGTGTTCAATGTTCAGTCAGTCGGTCAATTAATGACTTTATCACCCAAACACTAATCAATCAATAGCATGGAACACCTAACATCAGATTAGGTCAAATGTATACTAATAAAAGTAAGTAACTATGAGCAATCACAGTGGCACAATCACAGTGGCACGTTAAAAATACTAAATTTCACATAGCTCTCTATTCTTTTTAAAAAGTTGCCAAATAATAAGTTGCATTGAGGTCAATAAAAAAGAAAAACTGCAGATTGAAGTTTAGACAAAAATTACTAAAGTATACTTAACTAACTCATGGTATAATATTAGCTAATGGAAGTAGGAGGCATGGTTATTTTTTAGTAAGTTTTTGAAAAGGGTTGAAAAAATATAAATAAAATGTGAGGACTTTAAAAAAAAGGGTAGGAGGTGGGTTGGTAGTTAAGAAGCAGGCCTTGGCAGGCCGGCCTGCTGCACTTCACACAGGAGATTCCTCTATCAGGAATGTGACCCATTTTACATTCACACAAGCAGTCAGAGCAGGAAAGCACTGAGCATGCGCTTGATTTGTTCTGTGTGAGGGGGGAGGGGCACGTGTCTGTAATCTCCACATTATTCTGAAACCAGAGTGCATGTGTAGCTATGGTTGTATGTGCTGCTGTGTGAGGCCTATGCCTCTCATGACTGGGTAAAAGCGTGACAGTAAAAGCAAACATTCATGTGGTGAATGAGGTCAAACTTTGCTATGGGCAATGTAGCTGCTTTAACTGGGGAGACAGCAGAACTAGTTTTTTTCCTTTTTTCCTAACTATTGGTCTGACGCAGATTCAAAGCAAAATCATGAATTATTTAATATAGAAACTTTATTTAGATAGAATAAAAATTAAATGGGTTCAATAATTTACTAAAGTATATTAAGACTGAAATAAATCTTTAAAAAGGACAAGATAACAAACATAAAAGTGTAGGTCAATTCCTACTACTGTTGCATTTAGCTCTGGAAATTGCAAATTTCATAAAAAAAAAAATTGATATCTTCTGGTAATTTGCCAATATGTTATGGTGAAGTAGACACTTTTTACCTAATACATTCAATCTTAAGTGCAGTCACATCAACCATTTTGGATTGAGCTGCACCAAAAAAGCTAAATGGGGAAATGGGAAGTTTTTTATGCTATGCTTTGCTGACAAATACAATGTGAAAAAACAAAAAGGGAAATACAAGCCATATCTCTCAGAAGGGAAATGACAGTGGCTGTAGCTCAGGTAACAGTGTGGAAGAAAATTGCTTTGGCTCTACTCCACCATGATTAAACCTGGTAAAGACAAACAGCCTAAATAAAAGGAAATGACACTTGCAAGAGAATGCAACAGTAAGGCTGACTCAATTAAAGAACATTAATAATTACATAATTAACGGATAGCAGTAGCAATTAAGGAAGGTAAGTAATAAGAACAATGGTTATCCCAATTTCATACCTGTAGCTCACACCAAGCCACCTCCACTGTGGTCTCGGTGTCCAAGCCCTTGTAGACGGTCTTGAAGGAGCCACGTCCAATTTCTATATCAAACTTTAGGAAACGCCCATCTGGTGATGTTCCCACCGCTTTGGTCTCTGCCTCTTCGATGTCATCCTGCACTTTTTTTTCAGCTTCTCTCTGCTCTGCCTCTGCTCGTGCCTTGGCAGAGTCCTTATCTTCTTCCTCCCCCTCTTCTTCCTGATGTACCTTCACTTCAATGGTGCTTTCAGGTTCTGTTTGAGTTGGCAATTCTGTTCCTAAGCTTGGTACGGAATGGGCTGCTACCACCACCTCTCCATCACAGATATTTTGTACAGTCGCAGGCTCCTGCTCTGAAGGCACTACATCCACCTGGGCTATTTCTATATCTTTTCCTTCTTTTCCTCCTCTTCCACTATCCACAGACTCCTCATTTTTAGCTAAACTTGGTTCAGCCCGCGGCAAATGAGCGGCAGCAGCAGCAATATGTTGCCTCTGGGGGGCTGCTTCCCGTAGTTGAACCCGTTGAGGTGCAGGGATGGGGATCTTGCTGGGTAAAGGGAGGGCCAATGCTGTAGCATTGGAATCACTGATGACACTACGGCGCAAGAAACGGTGTTCAGGGTTACATCGATCACGCTCCATGGTGTGATGCCGCCGTCTCACTTCTGCTGGCCGGCATTCACTCATCATCGAGTCTGAACCCGAACTGGGGCCATTTCCACTCTTCTGAGGGGGAGCCAGGAACTTCACCATTTTGTCGTCTGGCTTTTCCGACATCCCACCACCCACACAAAGAGTAAGGGGGTACAATAACTGAAAAATTAAAATAAGGATACTTCCATGTCCGCCATGTAAGCTTATATAAGCAGTATCGATCTGTGCTTTAAAAAGAAAAAAGATAGAAAGTCTTACAACTTCTATCTCAGGCTGTCTTTACTGCTCAAAGACGGTCTTTATATATATAGTGCAGAGATTGGAGGTGTAGGAGAGGGGGTGTTCTCTTGTAAATGGTAAAAGATTGCACACCACAGCAGAACTCAGAGTGCTGTTGTTGATATACAAGTCTCTTTAAGTCCACACCATCCATCCTGTAAGACACAGGGTGCAGCTTCTATCAAGCATAAGGAATCACTGGTGAGGAACAAACATGCACAGCCCACAACAGGCACCAAACTTCCTACTGTAGGCAAAGGCAGGATGGCCAGACTCTCTGAATATGCTCCAGTCCAGTTTCACTGCAAGACAAAAAAGAAAAAACAAGACATGTTTCTAAAAGTAACCAACATTATGTCAAATGTCAACCACATTTGTAAGACACCAACCAAAATGCTCACAAGTAGAATTTACCTAGTGCTTCAGACATTACCTCTTAAATTGAATATCATGGACATTTCAGTTTACAGCACTGAATCACTAGATAATTGCGTGATTTACTTTTGATTAATGAAGGAGAAATTTGTAGCGAGAGGCCCCACTCTGCTAAAATTTGCTGTCTTGCCCAAAGACATGTGATGTAGGACACACACACACACTCACAGGCTTGCATTCACAGCAACTTCACTGCAGGCCCTAACAGGCCATTTTACTGTGTTTTTCAGCTGTGCCCAATGGCTAGACAGTTCAACTGATTTGTTTAGTAAGAATGTAGTATGTATTTATATTATGCACATAATATAGATAAGCATTTATATGTATGTAATGTGGCACAAATCCCAAATGAATTCCACAGCCCCTCAGAATGACACACTAACCTCTCCATGCCTGTTAATGAGTAGGAGTAACTCATTGAGCACAGTTGACAGCCGATTATTCTTCAATCTCCAGTATAAACAAACAAAAAAATAAATAAACCCGGCTACTTATGAGGTTACTGAATATTGTCTGAATAACTAATATTAAGTTCATTGTTGAAATCGCCTATGTCTCGCTTTAAACTGTAGATGCAAAAGACCGGTGCCATTTAGTACGACTATTTTTGTAATTGTTCACAGTTTGGCATCGTGACATCTATCATGGTCTTTTCAACACGCAGGTTTCCCGTGAAAATCACATTGCTTATTAGTCAGCTATACCCTGCCATGTTTGCAGCCATTACCAGCGTAACGTTAGACAACCACAATGTCAGAACCAAACCTGGCAATGTTAGCAGCAATAACATCCTCATAAATAAGACAAAACGACAGAGCGAATGAATCACATCAATAACGTACTGAACGCAGACCTGCTCTTACGTACCCATTTCTTCACCGCCTTGTTAGTGGTAACACCGCAGCCATTTGAACAAGAAACAGCGAATATACAAAGCGAGGAGGAGCAACGGCTCTTTGTTAGCCTGCTAGCACGGAGCTAGTTAGCCTGCGCTAGCTGATCCGTAACCAGCGAAACGTTAACCAGTGACGACGCAGTCCCCCCCCGCCCCACGTCACCACGTCAACCAGTGACGACGCACTCTCCACGTCACCGCGTCACGCCTTTTAAAAAGACCGTCGTCAGCGGTTCTTCTTAACGTTACCGATGTGTCACGCAGATGGAGAGCGGTGCTGTTTGTGTTTGACGCGTCTGTAACTAACTGTTGGCAGTAAACAGCAGCGCTCACTCCGTACTGACAGCTTCACCCGTATCGTTACACCGGTTACACCTCGTGTGAACACACCGGACACGGTCACCGGTGCGCCGCCGGATCCCAGCCAGCTAACGTTAGCCTGGCGGGTCTTGGCGATGGCCTAGGAAAGCTCGACCCACCTCCCGGCGGTCCCTGTCCACTTTAGCGCTGTCTGAAGCGGCGATAACGCTCACAGTCAGCGCTCCGTTTGTCATTATCAAACACTTTAAATGATGGTTAATGGCGACTGCTCGTAACGCCGCCTGTGCGACGTTAGTCTCTTGTTTGGTAACGTTGCGTTAGCCGCGGCTAACGCAGAGCGGTGCCGGGCGGCAGACGGCGACCTACCTGGATATCGTGTCCACAACACAACGGACGGTCGTCGGCGTCCAAATGGTCCTCACGGCGTGAATCCGTCCCCGCGGTTATAACGGGGGATACGTGTACGTTATCCTCAAGTGTCGGGCGGATAAGTTACCCTGCTGGTGAACATCAGAGTTGCGATTTGTGGGCACACTGTCAAACATCGGCGCAGTAGCTACATATTGACGAAGAAACGGGTTTTTCCAAAAGCGCCTGCGCCAGTGAAGAATGACCTCATAACCATAACACATGCATTTATCACTTTGAAGCACCTTCATGGTATCACTGTAGTCTGAGTTGCTTATGACAATGGGTGTATGCATACTTACAATCAAAAGCCACATTCATTCAAAACATATAAGCCTATATATAGGTCGTCTCAGATATCAATGATCCTACATGCTATTATAAATATACTCAAAATATATGTAAAGAAAGATCACTCCAAGAAAAAAAAAGTCATTTTGGGATATGTTTATGTAAGATATTAATTGGTATCAAACGTATGGTAATAATACCATAACAATTCTGTATACTGAAAAAAAGGATTCTTTAACAATTAAAATATTGGTCATTTTCAACATTGTTAACACAAGTTAGAGCTGTTTGTCAGTTTTTTAAAATGTATTGCAAGATTGAAATGGGATTTCTTTTCATTTTAGTCTATTTTTTGTTTATTTTAGTATGCCTTTGTGTTTTATTTTATTGTATTTATTTATGGTTTTTGATCGTACCTTCCATTTCTACTGTTTAACACGTCTGTTATGAAAATTGGAAAATGAAAGCTTATTTTATTTGATAAAGTTTTTTGACAAAACATATTACATTGATCACACCATGACCAGCTGAAGCCCTGTTAACAAATTATGAGATATGGTATTAATAAAACATGGACCAGGAATGAATTGTCTGCTGCTCCTGTTAAAATTTCTGTCAGGCTACAAATGACTGGATACAATTAAATACGTTTTATTCTGTCTATTTCGTTTATCAAAATGTATTAAAAAAGATAACAATCAGCGAGACTATTATTATTAAATTATTTTTTATTTTTTTATTTTTAGCGACCATTTCGGGGATACATGTTTTCATGTAAGTAAGCACTGCCCCCTGCTGGTATTGGTCATTGACGTTTACATCCATGGGATTTGTTGACTGAACATGCCATATGTATCTCCTTTTATATTATCTCTCACAAAATTAAAAACTCCCTTCTGAACACAGTATTTTCATATCAATCTAATTAATATTTCATTGCTAATATCAGAGGAAGATCTTCTAAATTGAACCCGAATGTACTGAATTACATTTTTAAACACACCACAGATTGACCACAACTTTTTACTCATCCCATCATATTCATCCAAAGCTACATACTGTGTATTTTTGTCAAAAATGTTGGTATGTCTGCTTCTTGCTGCCGTCTACACCCCCCCCCCCCCACCAGAAGGCTCGTGAACGCGCTTTTAAAATTCAAGCGTGGCGAGGAGGACCGTCGTGAGCGCGCACAGGAGGCTTGACGTCACTGAGGCGCCCTGGCTCGCGAGCCGCTGGTACTGCTGGCAAAAAAAAAAAAAAAAAAAAAGATGGGAGAATCAGATAGACATCTACCGAGTAATTAACAGAAAATGACGGGTTCTGCAGCCGATTTCCGTTTGACCGAGGATTCAGTTGTGGCACCGCTTTGAGCTCCACCGGACAACGAGAAAGGTAGTTTGTTTGGAGAGGTTTTCACCACTGGCTATTGTGTTAGCGAGAGAGAAAAAAAAAAAAAACAGTGGTTCTGCTTGACCACATAAATCGGGTGGACTAGCCTCCATATGTCGCGGCGAGCCAACGTTAAACGTAATGTGCATTTGATATTTGAGCTTTTTTTCCCTTGATATTTACTCGACTCGCAGCTAGGTGTGCGAGCAGCTGAATGAAGAAACCGCAGCTTAACGCAAAAAGCCCTTCACTAGGTAGTGGAAAATGGATATGGTTTGATGTGGGTGTCTCCAAAGAAGACCCTGTACGGTGTCGCCGGGATTGGGCAAAATGTGTCAAATTCTGGCTGAACGTGTCATATTTTAGCACCATGTCTAATTAACTTATCGCATCGGATATCCAACTATCTATCTGACAGATTATTATATCTATTTGCATTCAGTTTTACAAGCAGGGAGATTTTTTTCACCCCCTAACAATGTCCACCACGGACAATCCCCTTTTCCCTCCCTTGCTAGTTTTAATCCATACCGTCAGCACATTGGGCAAATGATTCAGAGGCTCAGGATATACTCGCAGACAAAAAAAATCTACGAACCAATTTACACACGTCTCCAGTAAACGCCATTAATTTAGAGACAACACGTCGCTTAGTTAAAGGCAGACATGTCAGCCGTTACTGTTAGCCGGTGTGTTAACGTGACGTTAGCTGCTAGCAGGGCCACGCAGGCTGCCCCGTTAAAGGCTGTTGGGGAAATTCAGTGGAAAACAATAAACACAATAGTTAAAATACATTTCTGCACGCAGAGATGCTTGAAGTCTCTCGGCTGAAGCCGTGTCTCTAAGTAAGTCTAGCCTCTTTTAACGTCAGATACCATCATTTCGACTCAAATTGCCCGACAGTGCTGACAGAAGGGTTGTAACTTACCAACAGTTACAACGTTACAGCAATTTAACTTAACCTTTTGTAAAGGATAACCATAAAACGAGTGACTCCCGAGCTGTTCCACATCTGTGCCCTCAAGCAGATATATATATATAGATATCTATATATATATAACAAGTCGATTTGTTTTAAGGGACCCCATCTGAGAAGAATTTTGTTCTTAGACATGACTTTATACAGTTACATAACTGTCTGTACAGGCAGGAGGGATCCAGTTAAGACAGTGAAACCGGAGCACACGGTGGACATCCCTCATTCTCACTGTGCTAAATGTTAAAAAGTGTACCAAACATTAAATGTACTATTCCCCCGTTAATGACCCCCAGTGGACCTCAGACTGCATGTTGAAAACCGCTTGCTTGTGTGATATGGGGTGCCAAGAATTTAATGCTGATTCAGTTGGGTTTCATACTACACATTTTACATACATTCAGTTGTCTTATTAATGGATAACAGATGTTTTATGTATGCTAATGATTGCTATGCAATTTATAGGGAACAACTGTGTTTTCTTTGCAGATTGGTGTCAGAAATTGTAACACTGGATATCTCCTGTTGGAAGAGGAAAGTCTGTCAGCATTGTCCCTGAAAGTGGAGCGCATCAGACCTTTATTTTATCATGAACATTGTGTTTGCCGTCTTCAGTTGAAGCAGAATCACCACCACATATTTACACAATTGGTGAAAGTCACAACAGTTTCAGATAGAATATATACTGATACTTTAGGTCGTAGTTCAGTTCTGCTGTCAGCTCCATCCTTCTATTTAGCAGAAGATGTACGGTAGTGCCCGCTCTGTTGGCAGAGGGGATGCCAACCATAGTGGAGGAAGAGATGGAGGTGGTACTGGTAATCAGGGATCTGGCCGTTCCCCTCGCCTTCCCCGTTCTCCTCGTATGGGACACCGACGCACAAACAGCACAGGAGGCAGTGGAGGGGGTCCTGGAGGACCAGGAGGCAAGACGCTTTCCATGGAGAACATCCAGTCCCTCAACGCTGCATATGCCACCTCAGGACCAATGTACCTGAGTGACAATGAGGTTGCCATGGCAGGTGACCACATTCCCAAAAGTGGTGGAACAGTGACAACCATGGGGAGACAGAGGGTGACATATGGGTCCAGGGGCAGCAGCGGCGGAGTTGTGGCTGCTAGCACCCCCAACATCTCCACCTCAGTTCCTACCAATGCTGTGCTGCCAGCAGGCATGATGGCAGGTGATGCTCTAGCTTTTGGGGACCACCACATGGCCTCTACCGTGCCCCATTCTCTAAGGCAGGCCAGAGACAACACCATACTTGACCTGCAGGCCCAACTGAAAGAGGTATTTTGCTAATTTAACTCCCAGTTGGCAGATTCTCTATCAAAGATGTGGAATCTTTGATGAAGAGGGTGATTTGCTAGACCACTTGTATTGTATTCATGTGCTACTCCTTTATCCTGCTTTTTCAGGTTCTGCGTGAGAATGAGATGCTGCGGCGAGAAGTGGAAGTTAAGGAGAGCAAGCTCAGTTCCTCCATGAATTCTATCAAGACCTTCTGGAGCCCTGAATTGAAAAAGGAGCGAGCTCTCAGGAAAGATGAGGTTTCTAAGATCACTGTCTGGAAGGAACAATACCGTGTGATTCAAGACGAAGCACAGGTGAGTGATCCCTATATTTATTCGAATAGATAGAATAGATGTTTTTGCCTTAAAAATTCCTGTTTCTGATCCCCTCAACAAATTTTTCTTAATCTAGGAAGAGTCCTCAATCAGCCTGGGTTGAGCATGTTTTACTGGATAAATGCATTTCACCCAGAGTGTCAGCTTTAGTGCAAGTGTGTTTCTCTCTCTGCATGGGTTAGAGACAGGTTTTGAACATCTAGTTAATCCTCTTTCATGCAGCTATATGCTCATGCTAAATTGATGAAAGAGCCTGCATTAGCATTTCTGTAAGTTTAAAAAATTGCTGGATGTGGTGAACAGGATAAAAATGTGGAGAAAGTGGACATTTACAATTGTGTATATGTAAAGTAGTTTAACCACTGCAGAAAATAAGAAACCAACTTATGAATGTTGTCACGATTAGCAGTAATAAAGGAGCTGTTCAGAGCACTTTTGATTTAGCATTTTGGTTATGTGCCTGTCAAGAACATTGATCTTGCTGTTTTCTTTCGGTTTATAATATGTTTTGGACACAGGTGATGTGCTACATTGAGGTGAAATTATCGAAAACCAGATAAACACATGTTACACATTTGTCTTTCAAAGGAAATCCATTCCAAAACTGCAGAATTTACTTAATAACTCCATAGAAATAAGTGCTAAGAGCAGAGTAGATTTAGATGGAAGAAAATACACTGAATGTGAGAGAGAGTGTTTACATGTAGTGTGTGTCAGTAACTTGGCTTTGACTGCTTTAAATCCTTTTTAGTTTTTCAATTACAAGACTTTATCAAGTTCTTCCTTCATTACACCATTTTTTTTTATTCAAACAAGGTGTGAAAATTCTAGTATTGAGTCCTCACACGTCCACTTCCATTACCTGTCAAAATTAAGTGTACAACAGTAGATTCATTGTAGAGTTGAATATATGTTGCCATCCATCCAAATGGCTTCATTTCTGTTTTCAGGTGTGGAGACCCAACGTTGTCACATGCCTTCCACTCCCTGTTACTACTACAATGTCAATTTTCACTTGTTTTTCTCTTCCTTGGCCCTGGATAGAAAGTATAGAGACACTGGCTTTGCAGTACATACTGTATGCACACATGTTTAACAAATATGTATTGAATAATAGTAAGTGAATAAATATTAGCTACAAGGTCTATAACCTATTGTGCAAATTAAGTTCCATTAATGAAAATAAATAGTCTTTGTTTCACAGTGATTCTTAATGGATGGGCAGATCTGTATAATTTGCTTTTTTCACTCCTGCTGAGTCACAGAATCACACTGTGGACTAATTCCCACTAATGCCCGACTAGCGCAGGGCTAATCAGTGGGTGCTGTAATTTAAAGATGTCTGCTTTCATACGCCAGCCTCCGCCTCCCACACTGGCACACATGCGATGGAAAGCACACACACACACACTCACTCACTCTCAAAACCATTTGGCTAATTACGGCTTCTGTTAAACTGAATGCCCTCATTAAATGCAGGTCCAACTGGCCATGCATACGTCTGTAATTGTATGTTTATGTTTATGTTTATCATTTGGATGAGTTTCTGTGCTTGCAACTGTATGCTGATATGCGTGCCGACCATAGCTTTTCCAAAATCCCTACTACAAGGCATTTATGCCTGTCATTCTGTGTGATAAGTGACTGCTATTACCTAGTCTATAATAGTGTGAAATGGCCGTCATCTTCCCTTTTCCCATCTTGAAAAAAAAAAGGGTCAGATACTCTTCTAATAATCGTTTTGCTGAATACTCCTTGCCACGTGGATAAAATATCACATTTATCATAGGATGTTGTGAAATGCCATGTTTAATCAACTGATTTACAGTAGTACTATTGTTAGTGGAGCAGATAGGAGATTTTACAGATAAGAGTGTAGCCCAAAAAACACACTGAGCATCTTTAACAGTTTGACTTGTATACAGTTTGTCCAGCACTGAGTATGATCCTTAGCAGAGGTTTGGGTCTGTGTGCACTGTGTCATTAGAAGTTATGACTTAATGTTTGGATCAGTTTAGTTTAGTGCATCACATCTATTATTTGTGCTCTCTCAAACACCTGACTGTCATCTCTACTCTGGCAGAGAGAGTGAGAATATGGGGGCTGAGGAAGGGAGAAGGTGTGTGCGTACGTGTTTCCGTGCTTGTCCGTGCATGCATCTGCCTGTGTGTATGTTGGGGGGTGGATCGGTGCAGTCACAGCAGTGAGTCAGCCTTAGTCACGGGGTGGAGAGGGTGAGGGAAAGGGAGGGTTAGTGAGAGGAGAGGTGAGAGTATGGGAGGGAAGAGATAGGGCGAGAGCAGGCAAGGTATATGAATAGTGTGTGCCGGTGGAGGGAGAAGGAGAGAATGACAAAGGAAGGAAAGGGAGGGGGCTGGAGGAGGAGGAGGACAGAGAGAAACGAAGGCAGACACTGACTTCTCTCTTTGTTCTGTCGTCTGAAAATGCTCACAGCTGGTTCAGACCAGAGTGTAACACAGCCTTGTGTTACTGTCTCACAGCAGCCCTGCCAAGTGTCCATGGCGTCAGATGCCACAAACAATGCAATACTATACTGGGCTGATTGTGTTTCACCACTTGTACTTCTCTATGCATGAAATGTAACACTGTCCACAAAGCCCTGCTGTTGGGGGTGCATCTGTCAGGGCATTGCTGAATTTTCAGTCATGATTAGAGGCACATTTTTAACAGGGTGTAATACAATATTATGCCAGGATCCATTCCCATAAAGTGGGGTGGGATCCACCCCTGTATTAATCAAATAATCAATACATTTCCTTCACATAATCTATCCCTGTATAAATCATTTTGTATTAAAGTCCAGCAGACAGACAGAACAACAGATACATTTTAACAAATGCATGTACATCTCTTATTTGTCTCTAGCATCTCCAGATGACTGTTCAGGCTCTTCAAGATGAGCTCAGGATCCAGAGGGACCTAAACCAGCTGTTCCAGCAAGACCCCGCCAACCAAGGCCGGGACCTGGCCCTGACATCTGAACCTACGGAGGAGAACTACCGGCGGCTACAGGCAGAGCATGAGAGGCAGGCCAAAGAGCTCTTCCTCCTTAGAAAGACCCTGGAGGAGATGGAGCTGAGGATTGACACACAGAAGCAAACCCTGGGAGCCAGAGACGAGTCCATCAAGAAGCTTCTGGAGATGCTGCAGAGCAAAGGTAGGTTTGAGCCTCGGGAGAGTTTGGCACAACACCAAGTTTACACCTAATTGATCCTTACAAAGTATGAGTGGAGACTTGACTGTTTGCAACTGGAAAACACCTTGGCTGAATGTTGAACCCAATGCAGAACCATGCTACGGAGCAATTATTCTACAGTTCTTGTACATTTCTCCCATGAACATTTTGGAACACCCTGTCATTGTCGGCGGGGTGCGGGTTGGGCCAAGAAAACGCTGGCCACCGCTACTGGCTGGGATGGCGGGGATCATGCTATGCCACTGAGACCACGGTATCCTCCTCCAGTGGCTGCGATACCCATCCGGCGATGGCCACAGTTTCCTCCTCCTCACAAACAACATCATCAGTGACAATGAAAGGGCGCAGTGATACGTTGGCAGATGTAGTTCTGTAGAAAGTAAATAGTTCATACAGGAAACTGCTAACAAAGTCTGTGGACTATCTTGAGTGATCAAGTCATGATTTCTGGAAAGAGACATTGCTGTTGAGTTTTTCAAATCGATTTTTAAGTCGAGTGCCACCTATTTCCCTTATATTAGAGAGAAGGCAGACATCTCTATGGCCAATACCTCCAAAACTCGGCAACTCACACCAAAACAACCTAGGTGAATAAATAGCACTACAGTTAAGGAAAAATATGTATTTTTGATTTTGGGGTGAACTGTACCTTTTTATGCTCTCTCCCGTTGGCCAAATATGGGTTTGTGTGCTCCATAAACTAACCACAATGCATGTTTTATACCCAAGTATGCTGCTGAGGCTAGGAACATCACAGGGCTTCACGCAAAGACCTTTGCATAGGTGTCTCCCAAAAATAATTTCATGTTATGGTCTTGGGGTCACAAAATACCAATGATACCACATTTGACAAACCACGTGCAGGAAACTAAGAAGAAACCTAAACAGCATTTAAACCCCTGAAAATATCTATAATAAATAAATACAAATACATAAATAAAATGCTGTGTGCTTTAGCTATTTAGTTATTTGATTTTGTTTCATGTTGGGTGTGGAGTTGTGAATCCAGTGCTATAGGGCAATATCCTTGCCTGCTGAACAGATGAGAATTTGTCTGAAGCATTAAAAAATCCTGTGTTAGCCTATGCGAGTTAATCACGTGGCTTATGATGCTCAGGTCGGCTGTGACGAGGACTTAACCTTTCGACTACATAAATGATTTTCTACCGACTTCATCATGGTAACCAAGCTGTCATGTATTCTGTCTCAGGGCCATCTGCCAAAGCATCAGAGGAGGACCAGGAGCGGACCAGGAGACTGGCTGACGCAGAGATGCACCGGCATCACCTTGAAAGTTTACTGGACCAGAGAGACAGAGAGATTAATGCACTAAGAGAGGTAATTTCGAGTCCAACCATGGATGATATAACATTACATTTTATTGGTTTAGTTATGTTGTTTTCTCCCATTTGTATTCTAATATGAAACTGCACATAGATATTTTATACATACATCTTCTTCATCTGACCCAACAGGAGCTGCATCGTCGATACGAGGGAACCCCTGAGTCGACAAAAACGAAGGCTCTGCAGACTGTCATCGACATGAAGGTAAGGATTTAAATAGAGAAGTGTGAGTATGTTTGTGGTGTGTCAGGTCACACGTGTATGAACTCCTCTTCATCAACCCCAGGATGCAAAAATCAATTCAATGGAGCGGGGCCTGAGAGACATGGAGGAGGAGCTGCTAATGATGAAATCCAATGGACTTCTGAGCTGCGAGGAACGTCAGGAGGAGATGAAGCAGATGGAGGTCTACCGCAGCCACACCAAGTTCATGAAGAACAAGGTAGACAACATGACTGAACTGCTATAGTCCTTATACATAAAATCTTAAATTCAGAAGGAGGACTCCTTAACAGATATTTGTCCTCAGCAAATTGAAGTTTCATGTCCATTAATCCATCTTTATTTCCCCTTGGACTCATCTTTTTCAGATGGAGCAGTTGAAGCAGGACCTCTCCAGGAAGGACACTGAGCTTCTTGGTTTGCAGACCAAGCTAGAGACGCTCACCAATCAGTTTTCAGACAGCAAGCAGCACATTGAAGTCCTCAAGGAGTCCCTCACTGCCAAGGAGCAGCGGGCTGCCATCTTACAGACAGAGGTACAGCATTTACTTATCTCTTGCCCAGAGGACTTTGGAATAGGTATACAGCAAGGGCACTTTAAGGGCACATATGTTGTGCAGTGCAGGGAGAGACTTGTTTATCCTACTAGACTGATAGTACTGCAAACAAAAGCACAGAAGTTACCATATGTTAAGGACGTTTTCCTGTTTTCTTTGCTTTTGAACATTTTGTTTCTATACTTGAGAGCGTGACAGTTATAGTCAGTGACCGTAAAGTACCTTTTCCCATTCAGGTGGATGCCTTGCGCCTGCGCTTAGAAGAGAAGGAAACAACCTTGAATAAGAAGAGCAAGCAGATACAAGAAATGTCAGAGGAGAAGGGCACACTCAATGGGGAGATCCACGACCTCAAGGACATGCTGGAGGTTAAGGAGCGCAAAGTTAATGTGCTACAGAAGAAGGTGATTTGGACTCTTTGGATTTTGATTTTTTTTTTGGTATTGTTTCAAAGATCTTACGTTGTGCAAAGTGACCACAAAGATGTATTCATCACGCTACAATGTGTGTCCTGTGATTAATACTCATTTTGACTGTGTTTGCTCTGCAGATTGAGAACCTGCAAGAGCAGCTGAGGGACAAAGAGAAGCAGATGAGCAGTCTTAAGGAGAGAGTAAAGTCTTTGCAGGCAGACACTTCCAACACTGACACTGCTCTCACCACACTGGAGGAGTCTCTTGCAGAAAAGGTGGGTTCAAGTCTGCACATACCAAGTTACTTCTGACTACATAGATTGTAATTAATTGTGCATGTTTTGAAGCGAAATGCGTTTATTGGTTATGTTTATGAAGGCAGCATGTGTGATTGTTTTCTCTACCTCCTCCTAGGAGCGCATCATTGAGCGTCTAAAGGAGCAGCGAGACAGAGACGACCGGGAGAAGACGGAGGAGCTCGACTGTAACAAGAAAGAACTGAAAGAGTTGAAGGAGAGACTGAGCTTACTGCAGGGAGACCTGTCAGACAGAGAGGTGAGAAACAGATGCAGGAACACAAGCCCGCACAAAGACAGGCACACTCTTGTTTACTGTGATTCTATAATAAGCATCAGGTTTTTTCCTGGAGTAGTATTTTCAGTCTCCTCAGTCGAATGCTCTGTTAATTTGATAAACTGGAACAAGTTCATCTATACTCCTGTGTATGTGGGTGTGTGTATGTGCAGACGTCTCTGTTGGACCTGAAGGAGCATGCATCATCCCTGGCCTCCTCAGGGCTGAAGAAGGACTCCAGACTCAAGAGTCTGGAGATTGCCTTGGAGCAGAAGAAGGAGGAGTGCCTCAAAGTGGAGAACCAACTAAAGAGAGTAAGATCCTCAAATAAGGAAATCAGGCATCGACATGATGCTACTAAATGTTTACTTTTGTACATAATTATGACACAGTCTACCACTTTTGAATATTCACATATCTTCTCTCGAAATGCGGACACAGACGTGAATACAACAACTGCTGTCTAACTGTCATCCTCTCCTTTGTCAGGCTCAAAATGCAGCCCTGGAGGCTCAGGCCAACACCGAGCTGGCCGAGCGCATTAAGAACCTCGAGCAGGAAGTGGCCCGCCACAAAGAGGATTCTGGGAAGGCCCAGGCTGAGGTGGACCGCCTACTGGAGATCCTTCGGGAAATGGAGAATGAGAAAAATGACAAGGACAAAAAGATCAATGAGCTGGAGAGGTGGGTGGAAACGCGCATGTTGGAGACTCTGCACCAAGCTTTTCCCCTGTCACTGTACAATAGTAAATGTTTGGCAGTTTTATGCGCATGTGGTGTCTGGTTGTTAGCCTTGGACAGATTTAGTTGTTACTGTGTCACAGAATTTTTGAATGATCACGTGCTGTTTTTTGTGCTGTGACAGCTACAGTGTGCTTTCTGCTATTTATTTTCATCCCTGCTGTTTGTCATAACTGCTGCAAATGTTCCTTCAGTGACATCATGTCACTCTAGAGACTGTTGCCCTCAGCACTTTAAATGGTGGATTTTAGTGTAATTTGGCCATCTGCCATTTGGCATCTTAGCGGTATTGCTTTGAAAGCTGATGTGGTGAATGTTATTAGCAGACCTGTTATAAGGTTATAGTTGGCTTAGGCAAGCCATCTTTCATGTAATGTTTTTGCAATTTTTGTCTTCTACTTGTATGTGTGTGTGGTGAACCATGTGACCTTGTGACACCACAAGGACCCCATAATCCTACTGCTCTTTCTTTTTTTTTATTCACATTGACTCTTCTTCCTGGTCTGTTTTTC
Organism: Lateolabrax maculatus; assembly: GCA_031216445.1. Classification (NCBI taxonomy): domain Eukaryota; kingdom Metazoa; phylum Chordata; class Actinopteri; order Acropomatiformes; family Lateolabracidae; genus Lateolabrax; species Lateolabrax maculatus. The sequence goes on from CM062214.1 coordinate 13,543,180, forward strand.
TCTTTACTGCATTCTTATCTTTACACTGGAAATCTCTCATCCCACCAGTTTGGCCTCCAGGTTAGTATTTGCTCTTTTTCTCTATTCCCCGACCCCGACATCCTTATTCTCTTTGTCCTCTTCTCACATTTCTCTCCCTTGTTTCTCTCCACCTTTAACCTCTCCATTGTGTGATACTGCAAGCAATTCCCTTGTCCTGACATACTGAACTCTTAGTCTTTCCTTGTACTTCTGTTCATGCTCATTTTTCCTCTTTCATATTCTTATTTTGTCTTTCACCCAGAGTCAAATTTGAGATTAACGATTTGCAGGGCTGTTGAAAATCTTACCAAAACAACTCTGTAAGGCTATGGTTATAACTGTCATTTCAGTGTGTTTAAAAAGTGTAGCTTTTAATGGGGTCAGATCTCTTTATGTCGAATTTGATGTGAAAATTGCTTCTTTTTTTTTGCTGCCTATTTAGCGTGTAGTGATGTATTGGCCTCAAATGTAACTGATTTATAAACATTCTACATGGATGATCATTAATGTGGCCATATGTAAGTCAACAAGCACATATGTAATATGCAATCTTCTTATAAGAAGGCCACAGAAGTCTGTATTTGATGCCATGCTTATATTTGTATAAATATATATAATTTATTTTTATATATATATATAGATTTACATCTATATAGCTACAAATAATATATTTGTAAGCATAATGTGTGGAAATACAGTGATATAATGAAATGTTTGTTGTGCTTGATGTGCTACTGTTAGTAGTAAAAAGTGCTTCCACTTGTCTATTGGAATTAGACCCAAATTTATTTGGTGCATATCTGTAGTTAAATTAGAAATGATTTGCATTTTCCCCCAATTTACCATCTCTTTTAAATTGAAATGATAAGTACATTTACATGTCAAGTGGGACTACAGTCTCATTTATACATAACATGTAACGTCTCCCTTGTATCCCATGGTGTCCCTGTAGGCAGACGAAGGATCAGTCGAAGAAGGTGGCGTCTCTGAAGCACAAGGAGCAGGTGGAGAAAAGTAGGAATGCTCGACTCATGGAGGAGGCCAGGAAGAGGGAGGACAACCTCTCTGAGAACTCCCAGCAGGTGAAGGTGAGGCGTGTGTGCAGTTTGATTGGACTGTATGACCCTTCCATAAGATTTAAGTTCACATTTACCTCTACCTCTTCCTTCTCTTGTTCTGAAGGACACTCTGCGTCAGAAGGCGGAGCGCATAGAGGAGCTGGAGGAGGCCCTGAGAGAGAGCGTTCAGATCACTGCTGAGCGAGAGATGGTACTGGCACAGGAGGAGGCTGCCAGGTCACTCCAGGAAAAACAGGTACAGGATCACTCCTACAGCCCATGCATATCTAAATACATCTATACACAGAAAAAAGAAACTTCTTCATATACTGAGAATCTTTCTCCGTCACCTTTTTGCTGCCATTGTGGTGTTTATCATCCTTTCTCCACCTCCCTCCTCTCCTCTGGCCTCCATCTCTGTGCCAGTTCTTTTATCTTTGCTTGTCGTTTTCTCTCGTTTCTCTCTGCTACACTCCGCCTCTCAGAAGCACTCACTCAAACCAATGCATGAGTCCAACCTCGCCCACTTTAAGTGGTCTAAGGTATGAGCCCAGTATGTGTGACCTCCATCAGTGAGCAACAACACTTACAGGGGTGGACACTATAACAGCAACACCTCTACAATTCATGCAATCCCACACAACAAGCCCTGCAATAAATGCATTTGTTTAGTTTGATCATTTTTGGGGACTTGGATGTTGTTGGATTGTATTATTTTGTAAGTTGTTGCTGTTTCCAGCCCGTGTAATTTATTTTGTTTACCTGCTGTTTGCTTATGAAACATAGCAATGCTGATTAATTAATTGGCTCATACATCAAGGAGCCAATAAAATTCATAATTTATTCACTCTTTCATTCAATTGTAATTAAAGCATATATTGATTTGAAACAATGGTACTTTTGTGCCCTTTTAATAAATAACAGGTAAATGAAATTTAGTGCTGTAGTTTAATGGTATCTGTTATAGCTGACCCCTAGTCCTTACCAAAAGCCCACATAAATTCCGCTGCCCCTGCCTCTTATTAGAGCAATTCATACTGGCAAGCCATCAAAAGTGTATTTTCTTGGGGGGGGGTTGGCTTGATGGATTTAGGTGATCTGTTTTGCTCTATCCATAAATTTTTGTTGTGGTTGTGTGTGTGTGTGTCTTCCCAGATGGAGGAGCTGCTGGGGGCCATGGAGAAGGTGAAGCAGGAGCTGGAGTCCATGAGGGCCAAGCTGGCCTCCACCCAGCAGTCTCTGTGTGAGAAAGAGGCACACCTCTCAACCCTGCGAGCTGAGCGCAGGAAACACCTGGAGGAGGTGCTGGAGATGAAGTAAGAGAGACACACACAAACAGAGTAGGGTGGAGTAAACTCTTAAGTATTGATTGCTGCCTTCATCTTGTAAAATGTCATCCACTTCTGGCTTTCCCCAGCTGGCAGGACAATGAATAATAAATGATAATTGAGCTATTTACTTGTGTGGTTAAATGCCATGTTGTATCATCCCCACCTAACAGGCAGGAGGCGCTGTTGGCTGCTATCAGCGAGAAGGATGCTAACATTGCCCTACTGGAGTTGTCATCCTCTAAGAAGAAGAAGACCCAGGATGAGGTGGCTCTGCTGAAGCGAGAGAAGGACAGACTGGTGCAACAGCTCAAACAGCAGGTGGGGAGGGGGCTGCTGGTATCCATATATGATATATGTTCCATTTATCTTTGCTACACATCTCTCACACAGAATATGTTCTCCAGTAGGGAATAAAGTGTAGGTACAGTACAGTACAGTGTACAGTTACATGCCAAATACCAGTAAGTTATGTGTTTTGCATAAAACCCTTGAGGATGATCTGTCACACAGTATTTGAAGTCCCTGGATGTAGACCACCATACACACTCTCTCTAACCATGATCCAAGTAAAAGTTAAACTAAAACAATGGCTCCATATCAAACAGGCTCCTGACTGATTCTCTGTGTGCTGGCTGCACACAAAGGTTTTAAACTAATGTGTTTTTTTTCCCTTCTAAATCTGTGTTGGAAGTTATCATTATTTTTGAGGCCACTTTATTTCAAAATATAAATTGGGGTAGTTATATAAAAGATTCACTCAGTACAATTCTGTACACAAAATAGATTTGAAAACCGGTAAGGGGGCATGACTATCTGAAACACACATATATATATATATATATATATATATATATATATATATATATATATATATATATATATATATATATATATATATATATTTTTGATGATTGATTCATAGCAATTAATGTCCTCGTTTAGCAGAGGAGAAAAAAAGTCACAGAAACATCCAAGTTTTAACAACCTGGGGCATATACAGGTATTTGTAGCTTGAGACATGTCTCGTAATGCTTTATTTAACGTTTCATTTTTGCCAGTTTCTGCGGTGATCTTGGGACCTGTCTGATGCATTGACATGTCACAGGAAAATCACAAGTAGAAATAATAAGATGAATGATGACTGAATTACATTTAGCTGCTTCAGTTTCAGGATCCTAATATTATGCATGCCAGTTCACTGTCACACTGTCATGGTTAACTGAGACACTTGAATAGAAACAACTGTGATTTTCTTACTGTAAGTCAAAATAGCTGCTTTGAAAAAAGCCTACTGTGTGAGTCTCGTTGGTATTGCTGAACTCAATTCTAGGATTTAGCCACATCCCCAAACCTCAGTAATGATATATTGTAACGATGGCCGGACAGCTTATATATGAGTAACTTTTCCACTTTTCCACTTTTCCACTCCTTTTCCACTCCACTTCTTTTTTTCACATCATTCCTCTTTTCTTACTTACTATCTTTAATTACAGACTCAGAACAGAATGAAACTGATGGCAGACAACTATGAGGATGACCATCTGAAGACTGCCCCTGACCAGACAAATCACAAACCCTCTCCAGATCAGGTAGATTACCAAACCACCCAATGAGTCATGTTTCCATTTCATCCTGAACAGCTTCTCTAAGATATCCGCAATTGATTGGTTAACAAAGTTTGATATAAGGCCCGTTGAACTGATGCCTACTATCTGAAGGGAACTCTAATTTTTCTTCTGTCTTTTTAATATTTTTATCTTTATACACACTAACCAAATATTCCTTTCTAATGCTGCGATCGGCTTACCTTGTGGCTAACAGGATGATGAGGAGGGTATTTGGGCATAGCCAACCTTTTGCCCTCCCCCTCTCTCTCTCTCTCAGCCATTTTGTTCAGAAGGGTGAGCTCGTATGAAAAAGCCTGACCCATCACACGTTTCTTCATTGTTGCTCTGTGGCATGTTTACTCGTCTTCCATTCTTGTGGTTTTCTTTTTGTCATATGCCATTCCTTTCTTTTAAATGTTGATGGTCATTGTCATCATTGTTTGGTCTGTAGGTGAGAGCAGATCTTAACCACTCATCCCATGCTTTAACACTGTTCATTCATTGCTTTTTACTGGCTTATGGGACAGGGATCGGGGGTGTGTGTTTGTGTGTGTTTGCATGCACAAGCTAAGAGGATGAGATGATTGTGATCCTGGCTCAGACTCATTGCCTCAAACTAAAGCATCTTAGCTTTGCATGCCACCACTCGGACACCAGCGATGCTCCTCACATTGTGACCCACACAAACAGGTGTTGCATTCGATAACTGGATAACGGTTTTAACATCGGTGTAATCAGTGTGCACTTACATGAATAACAATCCATAGATATTCTAATAATGCACCTGGGAAGGTTGGCTCTAATGTGAGATGGTGATGGGTTCATAAGCATGCATGCAGATGATGCTGTTTTGTTTTTCTGTTGTGGAACAAAAAACTGTTTTTGTTTTCATGCAAGTGGGGTCTTGTGCTTTGGTCTTTCATTATGTTCAACCATGGAAACGGGAGCATAACTCCTCCTTCGTTTAACTTCTACAGTCTAGTTTGAAGGAAATATATATTTTTCTTCTCCTTCCTCCCATCTTGCAGATGATACCCCCTCTTCTAGCCTTGTCCCAGAACCGCAGTAAGCTCAAGCTCTACATCGCCCACCTGACGGATCTCTGCCATGACCGGGACCCCAGCATCCTCAGCCAGCTCACGCCGCCCTCTCACTACCACCACAGCGACCCCGAAGACTGGGAGGAAGAGCTCCAGAAGATGAGTGTCGAACAGGTAGTGGAGGAACACTCAGTTGCTCTGTTTACATTTATGTGATAAGCAATTTGTCAAATTTCTGGAAAATATAAATTGCAAGTATGCATAAATAAGGAGTGTAACTCAGTGATGAAAAATAAGCATGTGGTTTACTTCTTAATTGATCATAATTTAAATGTTTAAGCCTGTTCTAGGTAAGGCAAGTTTATTTCTATAGCACCTTTTAAACATGGAGGTATTCAAAGTGCTTTACATAAGGCAAAGAAATGTGGAAAAGAACATTTAAAGACACAATGAAGAAAATTGAATAAATTCAACAGCAATTTAAGATAAAATCAAGAATATTTGGGGCACATTTAACATCATCATAAAGTTGATTTCAATTTGTTTTACAAATGTTTACTTATTCTATTATTTTATTATTATTATTCTAGTTGTTGTATCTGTGTATTAAAAACCTGCCAGTTAATTTGGGAGTGACAGCAGACTCCAATCTTGTGTTTTAATTGCATGGTTATGCAGTCCTTGTCTATAATTGTATCAGGGATAGTGCCTTTTTTTTTTTTGTTAACGTGCATTATTCCTAAATATGTATTTTGTTGACGGTTGGATTAAAATTCTGTTAAAAGAAACTGATTAATGTGTTTTCCTCCAGTTGGAGCGGGAGCTGGAGGTGTGTGAGAAGGAGAGCGGAGAGCTGCAGGAGTACGCCAACTCTGTTCTCCAGCAGATCGCAGACTACTGCCCCGATATCCTGGAGCAGGTTGTCAATGCCCTGGAAGAGTCATGCTGACAACTCTGACCTCAGACACAACCCAGCTGACCCCTGGTCTTCACGCAACCTGTAGCTGAGCCCAGGTGCCCCTACCTCCACCCCCCGAGGCTCCTGGAAGGATGATAGAAAGCTGGGGCATTGTATGACCCCGCTGAGCTTATCCTCTTCGCTCCCCTCGTCCACCCTGGAACCAACTTTCGTGACTCCTAAGTGCTTTCCTTTCCCATGTGTCTCTCTAATGTCAGGCCTGCAGAATCGAATTAGGGATGTTCACAAACTCTGTGGAAGTGTTGTCAAATGGGGCACTTTGAGCAAATATCAGATTACTCACCGCAAACTGAGGTCTGCTCATTTAATGACAGCCCTGGCAGATGGTGAAGTCGCAGTGGGGTGGGGGTGAGAACAAAAGTACAAACCTAATCACATATCAGACAGGCAACAGCATAATGGAGGTTTGTAAAAAGTTCAAAGCTCACCCTTGAGCATTTGTAAACTCACCAAATTCGATTTTTGCTTGTAGTATACTTAGTATACACACCTGTAAGTCTGGGACAGGTGCGTTGGGAAGGAAAGGATATTAAATGAAAGAAGCAAACTTCCGCACAAAGTGTCAGAGTATACTGCCAACCTTCCTCTCCCTAGACGCCTTCATTAACAGCAGGAAGCACTAGATCAAGCACAGTTACCTCACCCACTTCTATCTCAGTCTTTTACACCTCAGATTCCTCTCACAAATCTTTCAAGTGAAAAGGGGAGAATATATTCCTCACATGGGGCAGGAAAGCACTTTTTGTCTCAGAACTGGGGAGCTGCTACATCTAGAGGGGAGCAGAGAGGAGCGGAGTCCAGTGGGTAAATCATGGAGCCATGTAGATGTTCGTTTTGTGTGTTAGTGTTCCCTAACTAGTAGGTTGGAAACCAGTTGCTAGTTATAAATACAGCTACTGGCTGATCACATCAACTGCCACTTTTTAACCAAATAAATGCAGCATGTTGTCCAAATGTTTCCTTTCCCAGCTTGGAGCTGTGGGTGTGTCATTGCAGCCGGGATTAAGTTGTAGGTACGTTTTACTGTGTGTAGTCTGTGGCTGGGTCACTGGCACGAGAGGGGGGATCAAGGCCTGACCACTGACAAGATCAAAGGTCAGATTTTAGTTACACTATGTTCTCAAATACGATTGAGAGGGAGGAAACAAAAAAAAAAGCTTTTATTCTTGGTGATGTATTAAGTTTGAGATGGTTTTGCACACAACGTCCACTTGTTTATGAGGTATGCAATGAGTCTTTTGAGAACGTTCTAGTGGCCTTGGAGCATGCACAGAGATCAGTACTGGACCTAATGCAGGGATATTTATTTCTCTGTAATATTGGTGCTAAGGCATGGTGTAAGAACTTTTGATCTGATCCGCTGATCATTCAGTCTCATCCAAAGTTTCTATAGATGTTACTTAAAGCCCACCTGATCTTTAGTTTGTCGACTGAATCACTGAAGAATACGAGCAATGCCCCTTTTTCTTGTATTTTTCAGATCACTTACAAATGCAAGTGATGCCTCCTTTTATTGTATCTTTTGAAATCTTCAGGGCTGAGGTTTTTAATTACTAAGTGCATCTACATTTACAGGAAATGAAAGTCACTTTTCAGCAGATTTTGACTTTTTAGATCAGTTTGTAAATAACGTGATATTTAACACGTACAGTGACTGAATAAAGGTAATTAAGTGGAAGGTGTTGTGCATTCTTTAAAAAAAATCTGAAAAGTTAAAAGCAGTGCAGTTGTCTTTTGTGTCTAATTTTGTCCTCAGGACAAAATGTGTGTGTGACAGTACTGCCATAACTTGCGGAAAGTAATGTTCTATAGAGATATATATAAATATAATACATATATATATATAAAAATGTTTACTGTATGGATATGCATTGAATGTTTGCACAGAATCTTGAAGAGCGAGCTGCTCTGAACAAAATGACCGTCGAGTTAGTGTCCTCAGCAGAATCTGAGGAAAGAAAAGTGTCAAAAAAAACTTTTGTGTCAAAATAATGTGTGAACTACAAATGTTTTCAAACCGTGACTGTGTGATGGGAGAGTACTTTTCTTGCATTTATTTCTAATTGTCATCTTTTATATATTTTCACCGTACGGTGATGTAAATGTATTATCCTGAGATTCCAGTGTTGTCCTTTCTTCTTACCTGTTATGTCAATGGTTTTTTGTTGGTTGAACTCGAAGGCAGACTGCGCCTGATGAATAAAAATAAGTCTCCAACCATCATGGCCCTCCTGCTGTTATAAGAGGAAAACAATGCTACAAAACAAAACGGTGAATAACTTAATTTGAAAGTTTTTACAAAAAACTTACTATTTGAGGTTCATTTACAGATAAATTTAGGTGGGTGGACTTTCAAATTGGACTAACCGATAAAGACAAAATACACCCCTGGGTTTGGAGGATGTTAGTTGGATTCTTGTTTTTTTTTTTTTTTTTTACTGTCTGTCAAACCTCTCGGAGTGGAGATTAATTTATCTCTGTCCCTTTCAACCCCACACCTTTCACCACTGGGTTCAGAGAAAGTGTTTAACTGCCCTTACTTTGGCCTGTGTGTCCCTGCCCTTGCCTTAATGTCTCGTCATCTCTTTTTCTCAACTCCTTATTGAGGAACACAGAGCTGATTATGGGGCTTCTGTCAAGTTCATGGTATTTGTTTCTTTTTCTTTTGCATTTGTATAAGAAATGTACTGCCTTCTGTCTGTTCATGTTAAGAATCAAACTGTGTAAAAAGAAAGCAAAACAGACATGTTTGTGAGTTATTTGGATTTTGTATGTATGTAAATAAATAAATTATAAGCCTTGGCTTTATGTTTAGTTTTTTGTCAAACCAGCCACAGAGATCAAATACTTGTACTGTAAGCTCCAGTGGTGGAATGTAACTAAGTACATTTACTCAAGTAATGTACTTTACTTGAGTATTTCCATTTTCTGCTACTTTATACTTCAACTCCACTAGAATTCAGAGGTAAATATACTTCTTACTCCACTACATTTATTTGATAACTTTAGTTACTAGTTACCTTGCAGATTTCGATTAATAATACAAAATGTAATAATATCATTACAGGTTCAGATAAGACTATTGATCCCAGAGGGGGGGTTAAGGAATGTACACACAAATTAAACCCCAATAATATAATACACATTGTTCTGAAATGGGCCATTCTGCATAGTGATAACTTCTACTTTTTGTACTTTCATTATATTTTGTTGCTAATACAAAAAAAATCACCCTGGGTCAAATCAGACAAAAACCTCACCACAAAGAACATTTAGTAGCTTTAGTAGCATTTCGTATCACACAACCTTCCTAAGCTGACAAGAGTTTGTCCAGTTGTCAGGGGTTTGTAACTGTTTTATTTCAGAGCACATAAACGCCAATTAAAAGCTCCACAACAAAACAGCTACTTCATGGAGCCTGTGGCGAAAATGTGTCTTCAAGGTAAAGAATGCAAACTTTAAATCTCAGGATGAAAAACGTAGTTGGAAAATGGTGACATCATCACAGGACAACTAAACACTGTCCTCGCCGTCTTTTCAGCTTCTTACTGATCATCCCAAGCATTTCAACACAACGAATTGTGGGTTGTTTCCTCAAGCAAATTCTGTAGGATTGCTGATCTTATAAAAGTGTGCTTACAGGAGCCCAAAATGTCTGTGGTAGAGCCCTTAAATAACTCATCAGTATTACAGTTAGAGCCTCACAAACTTATGTACTGAGTATGTAAGAAAAATACGCTGCAAAGGATTAAATAGGATACCCAGACCACACTTAGTTCTCTGAGTATAAATACATTTTTAAACAATAGACCTATTTTTATCCAATGTTGAAATGTCAGGTTGTTAAATGTGCGTGAGGCGTAAATTCCCTTCAGCTGCAAAGACTAAATTTTTTATGAAGTGCAGTGAAATGATTAAGATGATAATCGGCATCTTAATTACACGATTCACTCCAGATTTAATTTAGCGGTAGCCCTTCTGATACTAAAGGTAAATCAAACGGCACTCTTCTGATTATCTTGTGCAGCACATACATAAAACCTTTTAAGACTATTAAGACCTGAGTTTTACAGAGGAAAGACATTGCAAATGGTGCTCTTAACTGCACAAACCTTAGAGATCTTTGGTTAGTCATAAATTATAGTAAAACACACAAAACTGAAAACATATTTGCCATCTTTATTCATAAATATCACTACTGTATGAATATAAAACAATCTTAAATTACTGCTTTTTTAAACAAATACTCTGACACTATCGTTGGAAGCTCCTCAGGAGAAAAACCACTGATAAACAGTTTTAAGGTATTGCATATAGCCTTGGCAGCTGTTAATTACTACGCCTTACTGTAGTTTTGTTGATGAACCTTTGACAGAGTAGCATACTGGAACATCTGATACATACTTACTTATTTCCTCAGGAATATGAAACATAGCCAACCATACACAGGTAACAAAGACAGACAGGAGTGATCCACCCACTTCAATTTGAAGTACAATTTTGTCAACAACAGCCATTCAATACAAAAAAAATATTGGTTAAACAAGTAGAAAAGATATCAGCCAAAAAAAACATTCTATCAAAACTTCAAGCCAAGGTACTCCAGCCTTTCTGTTAAGAGTTAAAATGCCTAACTATAATTCTGCTATGAGGTTTTTTTTTTAAATATTAAAACCTCCATTGGTATGTAAGTCACAAAAATATGCAATGTAATCTAGTATTCAGCAATAGTAGGCACTCCTGTGTGTGTGGGTGAGGTAGCTAGATAGTAAGAACTGTACACAGGCTGAGATTAAACAACGCACATCAAAAGAGAGCAAAGGACTGAAACTAAATTTGAGTTAAGAGTGGAGTATTGCAGCGGAGGCGAGCAATAATCCAGCGATCAATGCGGAGTCCCTCGCTTTGTTTTTAGTCACAGTATAGAAGGTAAAATTAAGAATGGTTAACAGGCGGCCACTGAGCTCTACACACGGTGAAACACATGTGTACTAAGCAGGAGCTCTTTCACCTCACTCTCTCACTCTCAGTCATCTGCCACAGTCCCAGGTTCAACACTTTAAGGCACGGGAGCTGCGTTATCCTCTCCAGACCCCGCTTGGTGATCTTTGTACAACCGTACAGGTCGATCCCCGTCAGCTGGGTCAGGTGGTCAGCTATCAACTCCAACCCCTTGTCCGTGATCCTCACACACTGTCCAATGTTGAGAGTCTTGAGCTCGTGCATCTGGCGTACCATCCTGTTAATGCCATCATCGCTGATGTGGCAGGAGCAGAGAGAGAGGGACTTGAGCTGATACAACCCTTGGGCGATGTAGGCCAGGCTCTGGTCTCCGATCTTGTCACAGAAGGAGACATCAAGTCCGGACAGCCGGAGAGAGCCCATGGCCAGGTGCATTATCCCCGTGTCACTGATGTTGTCGCAGGACCGCAGGTTCAGGCTGCAGAGGTGGGTCATGTGCGACAGGTGGATCATCCCCGCGTCGGATATCCCCCCGCAGAAGCTCAGGTTGAGCACTTTGAGCTTGTTTAGGCCCTTGGAGACGTGCTTGAGAGACAGGTCAGTCAGCTTCTGGCAGTCCTGCAAGGTCAGCTTCTCCAGGGACAGGCAGCCCTCTGCAGCGCTGCGGGTCATGCCGGACAGGTGGCCGATGCCCACATCGGACACATGCCTGCAGCTGCGCAGGTTAAGGCTCTTGAGTCTGTGCAAGCCCCAGGCAATGAGCAACAGGCCCGTGTTTGTGATATTGCTGCATCCCCCGAGTTCGAGCACCTCCAGGTTTTTGAGGTACTGGGCAATCCTGCCCAGGCTGGAGTCGGTGATCTGCTTGCAAAGGCTGAGGTTCAGCACCCGCAGGGACGGGATGTCCTGCACAAAGGCATGCCCGAGCCCGTTGTCCGTGAGGTTGAAGCAGCCGCACAGGTTGAGGCTCTCGATGTGCGGCATCCCCTGAATCACGTAGCTCAGACTCCGCCTCAGGCTGAGGATCTGGACTTTCTTGATCCCCCGGGTCTGCAGACTGGGGAACAGGGACGGGTTGGCCCGCCGCAGATGGAGCTTGGCTTCCACCCCCCTCCACACCGACTTGTGGTAGGACGCGTCCCTCCAGGCCGCGCACACTTGCGCTACTCTCCCTTTGTCTTTAACGTCCAGATAACTGAAAATAATGGCCAGGATCTCGGGGAAAAGGCACGATATGTGCGTCTCCATCTCGAACATGGCTGCGGGCCGGCCGCCTCCGGCAGCGGCGGCGGCGGCGGGCGGACTGGCGGCGACACCTCGGTCGAGGTTTTGTTTTCTCGCCGAAACTCCGCAGCCGAAGTTAGAGGCGACGTTAGCTGGCGTCTGTTAGCACCCGGGCGGGCTAACTACAGCCGCTTAGCTTCGCGGGAGCCGAAACAAGAAAACCGGCGCATCGCGGCTCGCACCGCACCGCTGCTGATCGGGCGGCGGCGGCGGCGCACGGCCACCGGCTCCTCGCGCTGACGACGTGGACGCGGGGGCCGGGAAAAAACCCCACCGGGACGCGGCCGCGGTATTTACCTCGCAGGCTAGGCTAACGTTAGCGGACGGCGGCGCAGCGCGAAGCCGCCGAAACTTCACCGGGCGGCGGCTCCGCGGGCTCCGCGGGCTGCTGCTCCGTCACGGCCGCTCGTCGCACGGCGCCTCCGAGGCGGGGAGGGAAACTTTCCGGTGGGCAGAAGCGTTGCTCCGCGGAGCTGCGTGCTCGTACAAAGGTAACAGCCAGGCTCCTTCGCCCTCTGAGGGCATCTCCGGCGGCGGCGGCGGAGCGTCCCGGATCTCCTCAGCCCCAAGAGAGCCGCTCAGAGAGCCCGGCCGCCGGACAGCGCCTCCTAGTGGAGGCGGCAGGGAGCGGTGCTGTACTGTCGCCATGATATGTTGTACAATAATATATATATAGATATATATATATGGCTCTTAACATTTAAACAAAGGGTAAACATCATGGTTATACATCCGTTTGTGTGCAGCAAGTGAATAAAAAAAAACTATAAGTGAGCAACGACACGTGGACAAACATACAGGTTACATTTTAATACTGGGCCTCACTGTGTATTGTATGGGAGGTACATTAAGTCAGGCTACTATACAGGAGCAGAGTACTAAAGACATAGTCACTGCTCATGTAACATGCATTAGTTTACATATAAGCGGCCTTTAATCGGTTCAGGGGACAGAATGTCCCCACATTGTCATCGTTTTTTAAATATTTGATCTCTCTATCTATCTATCTATCTATCTATATATATATATATATCTACATTTGGAGGAAACCCCAAAGGACTACCTCCTACATAGGTCGTGTGATTTTCTCCACTTCTACTTGGTCAAAATTATTTTTATAATGTTCATTTTATTAATAAGTTACAGAAAAATGTTAGGTTGGCTTGATTAAAATATGTGATGATCACACATGTTTTATGTTGTAGTTGATACACAATTGATGTTTATACCCCTGATATAATGTGGTTATACTATCTTAACATGAAAAATAAAACCCTTTAGAATAATGTTATATCATAAATGAGCAACATAAATATTTTAGTGCAGTCCGTCTCTGGAGAAAACTATGTTCTCAATGTTTTGGGCTGTGGAGAAGACTGCAAACAGTAGTCATATAACCATATTTGTTGTTGGAAGCTTTTCATGAATCACTGGAATCCAGAGAAATGGCTTCATCCTCCAGATGCAGCTGAAAACAGTCTCTACGAATCCTCATACTAAGTACAGTATAACTTGCCAATTCAGTCACACATCCAGCATCAACTCAGAGACATCAGGTGCATTTGTTCAGAGGACTCTGCTGTGTCACCTGCCACCCTCTTGAGTGCTACTTGGCTTAAATGTCCCCCACCTGGCAGGAAGCCCAGAGTTACTGCAGCGAGGCGTTTACTGACCTGGTCACCTCTGGCTGCTCCGAGGACACACAGCGGGTGCTTTACAATGATTGTTAGTGGTTCAGTGTGGAAAAGACAAGAGAGGCAGGATGTTTGAGAGACACGCTGGGTCCTGAATGTTCACACACAACATTCGACGTGTTTACATACTGACAGTAACAGAGATGACCAAATCACTGATATGGCAGGTGTAAAGAGAGTGATAGTAAGAGAGATGAACAAAAGAAAAAAACAATTACACAATAAAATGCAATCCGATTGCATAGACCTTTTTGACTTGACTAATTTTAATTAGCTCCACTGTTACCAGCTGTAACATTTAAGTAATATGTACAAATTAATGCATCACTATTTATAATCCAACAATATAACATATATTTTCCTGAAATGGGCCATTCTGCATCAACTTTTACTTTTGGTGCTTCAAGTAAATTTTGATGCTTTTACTAGTAATCTTATAATAAAGTACTTTTTCCACCAGTGTGTTTTTCCTACTATAACAAGTCAAAATGCATGTTGTAAAAAAAGGGCTATAGCGTTACATCTCACAGGTCTCAACAGATATTTTGACATTTTTAATTACATATAACATATTCAAATGATTTCTTTAGTCTTTCATTATTTCATACAGTAGGTGTATGTATGTGTACAAACTGTTAGGGACCAAGCAGTGAGGCAATAACAAAACAGGAGTTATAACTGAAAACCTGGGATTTCATTTACCCAGGTTGAATTATAAACCAATAATGTAATAACTAGGCCTATAAAATAGGTCAACAAAAGATAACTATACTCAATACAACCACAACTAAAGACAAAGTGACCTACCACAATGACAGGTGAGGCAGCATAAATATAGTGGCTTGGCCAAACCAAATAGCACACAAGGGGTAAACAAGATGGACATCAACTACAACTAAACACAAGACAAAAACTACCTAAACACAAATCCCCCCATGACACAACAGCACATGGTTTGGCCTGATGAGCTCCTCCAGGATGTAAACAGTCCTCAGCCCTCAGCTACGCCCTTAGCTCCTCCAGGAAAACCTCCCCCAACACACACACACACACACACACCACACACACACACACACACGCACACACACGCGTCTATGTGTCTATATGTATTCACCAAGGAACTGGTGAACAGATCTCTCTTTTGTGAATGTATTTTGTTTTTGTTTTGTTCTCTGTCCTTTTTTATTTATCTCCTCCGAAGCTCAACATGCTTGTTATCTTTTATTTGTTTGGAAATTATATGGATAAGGTTGAATACACATTATTGCGTGTATTAGTTTGTATTAGCCTGCTCAGAGACTTTTGGAAGTGATCAACCAATGGGCATTTCTAACAGTGATGCAGAGAATTAACTGTTGTTTTGCAGCTTTGCAGCAGTGTGGATACAACATTAAATCTTGTTCTCAGTCATGTGTCTTAGAAAATAAACTACATATTGGATTATAATTCCCATGAACATAACTCAGTTTTATGTCCTGTTTGTATTGTATATTTGAATGTGTAAACTTTCATACTATGTGTCTGTCTAGCAGTACCAGCATGAGAAGTTACTGTAGTTCAAGTGAATCTGACCATAGAATTACCTTTGACCTTCGGGGGCACTGCTAGAAATCCTGGGCCCCCTGACAACAGCTCACTCGGGGCCCTAAAACAATAAATATCTACAATTCCTGGCGTGTTTCAGGACTCCTGTCTAGCTTTGAGCCCCTGAATCATCCCCTGAGTCTCCCCCCATTTAGCTCCCCCAACCTTAACCAGAAATCTTACACCACTTAGGTCTCTGAAGCTTTTTATTTCAGAGCTACTGCAAGGATGCGTATATTGATATATTGTTTTGACAACTATGTAATATTATTGTATTATTTGTTGCATTGGATTTAATGTATTTGAGAGAAGTCAAAAAGCATGAATGTAAATGCTTCTGCATATATACCAATTATATGATGATGTTGTGTCAGGCATAATTTACTTTATCTCTGACTTTGATGCAAATTAGTTCTATTTCCATTCTCAAACTTCTGTCAAAGTGCCCCCAAAAAGTACTGTGGAGATGATGAGTTCAAGGCAGTAGTTGTAAAACACAAAAGGTACAGAGCTGCAGTCTGTGACAAAGAAATCTGAAAAACAGAAAGCATGACCAGCATCTTTAGATGAAAATATTAAAATTTTCAAAGGCAAAATGTCTGACAAACATCGTACAAAACGATCCATCAAGCAGAGTTGCAGCTCCCCACTGATTCATCTTTTGTTGTTTGTCATGTACACAGAGTGATGTAATGAAAAGGTGTATGGTATACAGACCACATGGAGTTGGAGAGACTAGACTGGTCTGGACTATGCTGACTATGATGATTTCTGCCTGCTCTTAGACTGAAAAACTGAAGGCAAATATTAGCACTCTGTGTGTGTGTGATTAAAAACAACCAATGCTAAATATTTGTCTTCTAAATCTAACGTTTTTCTTCTTCCATCTCCTCTTCAATACTCTTTGTGCAACACCTCCGGCTGACACAGAGACTCCAGGCATTACATCAGGAGACAGATCAGTCAAACCTGTGTGGGTGGTCCGGGACTGAAGTTGGCCTCAAAACTCAATCATCTGTCGTGCCCCCATGAACATGCAGAGATGTAATGGTCTGAGTTAAGCATCCAGTGTTTGAACTGTGAGAACAACATCTAACATTCAACTGATTTATACTTCATCTACTAACTTTAATTCTTTTTTCTTTTCTTTTATCGAAGCGACATGCATCAAGGTCCCAGACAAATTAGAACGTTAAATATTAAATAATTTACCTGCAATCATAAAATAATGTTATATTTTTGCACTCAGTAAAAGTTTAGATGTGTTTACTCTGTATATGCAGTGTTGTCACAGCAACCCAAAATATGATTATGGCACAATAAATCTTAAGCAGAAAAAGATTTATCAGATTTTCGACCAAAGGCCAACACTCTGCTCTCTCTGTGGTGGACAAGAAAACAACTAGTCATTTCTTTTTTATCTCTTTTACTCTCTCACTGTGATCTCAGGCCCTCATCTGGCCAGCAGAGGGCAGTGCTGATCTGACAAAACAATAAAAGGAAAAAGAGCTCTCTCACTGATCACTCTACACCCAGTTAGATCATCACCACTTCAAGCAGTGTTTTGCATATAACAGAATCAGTATGTCGAACAAAGAATTTAAAATGTTTTCTGAAGTCTGTGCTTTGCAAGGGGGAAGAGATTTAAACAACAGGATCTGAAGAATGTGACGAGGGAGGATCAAACAGACATGAAGACAGAGGGATGGAGACAGGAGACGGTTTGGTAGACAGGAAGGATAAGGGGGAAACTAAAGACAGAGGGAGAGAAAGTGAGGGATGGTGATTCCCCTCTCGGCCTCCCCTGTGGCTGGACTTGTCTCTGCTAATGACCCTGTCTGCTGGCTCACACAGACAGATGGTGAATTAACTCCAATTAGCCCACTCTCACCAGATCTCCTGTGACAGCTCACCATACACACACACACACACACACACACACCAGACATGAGCACATAAGAAGTAATGTGGAAACCCTGCCGCCATTTATTTTTGTTTTGTCAGAAAGTATTGTTTAAGAGAGAAATATCTGTTTCATCACTTATTCAAAATATATTTCATACTTAAAATTGAGCATCTAAACTCACTTGAGATATGATAATTGTGTAATTTAAACTAAATTAAATACATTTTTCAAAGTGCCTCATGTTTCTTTTTCAGAGGAATTCAGCGAACAACAGAAACTGTTCAGCCACATATTGTGGTTAACATATGCACTGTTTCACACACTTTTTCAGACATACACACACAGTGAGAGACTGGAGACAGTTACTACTGACTGACTGTGACCTCCTGCCATTGTGTTCAGAGTTAGTGAGGTGTGACCGGTCATCATTCATACGGTGCACATTCTCTGAGTGACTGAACTTAAATGACATGTTAAATAGAGCGTAGTTTGTGTGGTGTCTCCACAGAGCTGTGTGTCCGTACTATTGTCACTCACAGGACACGTATGCTTTTAAATTTATCACAGTGAGGACAATATTTCTCTTACAGGACAGTGATGCCACATAGTATTGGTTTGTGTGTGTGGGTGTGTGTGTGTGTTTTACAGGTGTCGTCCCTGCTGCTAAAAGGGCTCCATCTGGTAGTGTGACTGGGAGGTTCCCCGGTGACCTCTGACCCCTTCTGTAACTGGGGTCGACAGGTGTTGATTGCAGGGGAAAGGTCAGGAGGTCAGCTACTACGTGGCCGGACACAATGACATTATCGAACACTGCCACAAAATAAACACTCTCATATTGCAGGAACATGTCAGTCCACAAGCTTTTCTATCTTTATGAAGTGTGCACGTAACGCTGTGTGCGGCAGTATAAGTGAAAGTGTGTGTTTGTGTGTGTTTGAGCAGAGTGTGGTAATCCCTTTAAATCTCTTTAGCTGTTCTGATCCATACTTTAGAGCATGGTGCAGTATGGACAGCAGCTGTCTGTGAAGGACGTGTGACCCTGGCAGCTCAGAGGGTACATAGGGAGTCATAACACTGGGTGACCTCTGACCCCAGTTCAGAGGATGTCACACACATTGTTTACTGTAAAGAGAGCATAGACTCAAGCAGACCTCCCATTGCTCTGTACAATCCCCCAACTCTCTCCTGGATATGTGTATTTGTGTGTGTGTGTGTGTGTGTGTGTGTGTGTACTCCTCCTGTTGGTGTGACACTGAACTGAAAAGACAAGTGTCACTTATTTATTATGTCAAGAGAGAGGGAGCCAGAAAGAGAGAGGGGGGAGATAGTTGGGAGGAGACAAACGAGACAAATGAGGACTGATGAGCGAGATGTGGGTGGAGGTGTGGATGTGTTGCTGTGTGTGTGTATGAGTGACAGAGTAAAAAAAAAAAAAGGAGGGAGTGAAGAAGCGCAATGGATGTAAGGATGGAGGGGGTGAATTAAGGAGATATGCTGAGCTCTAAAATAAAGGTTTTGATTCAAGTGTAAATTGCGTCCTGTTTTCATAGCTTTGGTCGTCATTTCTGTTGGTAGTCATAGCATCGTACTCTCACAGCAGTTGCTGAGATTTGCGGACATGGCAAGATCGCTACTACAGTATGTTATTTATAGGGCAAGAAACAGGAGCAGCCAGATGATCAGACAGGTTGTAAACAAACCAACAGCTTATTTAAATCAGGGGTGCCCGATCTTTATATTGATAGTATTGTTGATATAGACCTCTCAGCGACACTTATGCAGTGGACTCACACAGATTTAATGTACTACTGAATACTGAAAGGTGGTAATGACAGACTTTGTTTAAAAATGTGTATATATTTGTTTGGGATGCGACAGAAAGTGATGGAGAAAATGCAGCGCAGACTGCGTCAAGTGTAAGGGCATTAATGCAAAAATAGCCTTAAGTAAACTGTAAAATAAAAATAATTTGAAATTAAAACTGCACGCAAAATGTAGCTTCTCTGTGGGCAAAACTATGGCAAGTACAGTAGGTTAGAGTTGATCCAGGATGTTTGCAAACTGTGATACAGCAAATGTAATTTTACAGTCTTCTAGTTTTCCCTTTGAAATAGATAACCAGGGAGTTTGTTTCAGACCTGTGTGCTCATTTTACGGCTTGTATTTCTTGCCCTGTCTGACTTCTTTTCAGTGATTTTGTTGTGTATCCAGAGCTCAGCAATTAACTTGGTAATTACATTGCCATTGTTACTGACAGCAATGACACCCAAGTTGTGATAAGACAAAACTATCCCTTAAAACACACGCGCTTGAGAGTATTTCATGTGTGTTAGTTGGTTGCCAACAACTGGGGTCAGTGTTTCCCAGTGAGCTGTGGATCAATGTATGCCAGTGGGATGGAGCGCTTCATTAAGTGCTTTTTCATGTCGTGTACTGCAGCTTGGTAATGTGCTGCTGTCATACAAACACACAGAAAAATGTGCTAAGCTTTCCCCCTCTCCTCCTCTCTCTTCATTTGCTTCCCTCCAGGGCTGATGTGATTTAAGGCTGTGCTTGAAGACTGAAGACTGGGCTGTTATCTGCCTGTTATTGATGCGAGCTGTAACTCTCACTGTCCACACTCCACAGGCAGACGGAAAGAGAGCCAGAGGACTGCTGCTCTGGAAGGATGGGTGGATGCAAGAAAAGAAACAGTGGGGAGATAATGCCGGCAGATTGATGGCTTCCCCTGTAATGTTCAGGCCTCAGACTGTGTGACGTTTTTCATGGACTCATGTAAAAACAACAGTGTGCATGTAGAAGGGAGAGAGTTCTCTCAGCATTTCCTCCACCCTGCAGCTCTCTCCTCTTTTTTTCCCTCCAACCTTCCCTCCTCTTTCCTTCCTATTTCCTCTGCTTTCACCCCCCTTCCCCCATCCCCCCCCTTCCATCTGTACATTATGTAGATGTCAATAATTTAGCACAATATTCAAGAATTCAGTGCTTAACAACAGGTTATGATCTTTGCTATAAAAGCCATAAAATATGCGTTTGTGAATAAAATATGATTCTGTCTCTTTCAAAGCAGCCGAAACCTGTCAAGATTGCCATTTGTTTTCTGACAGTATCGCGGTGAAGTGACAGTTCAAAAGCGGGGGTTTGTCTTTATCTTGGCAGGTTTTCAATCTTTGCTCTATTTCTGCACACCGCAGAGCATTATTTTGTATCCATTGTTTTGTAGACCGTCTTTCATCTCCAGGGCTTTGTTGTTTTCTCAATCTCTCGCCGTCTCTCGCTCTCTCCCCCTCTTACATCGTGACTTCTTTTTTTTCCTACTCTTTTCCAGTTTCATCTTGTATTGTACAGTAACAGTAGCACTGGGCATGAAGCACATAAACAGCTAACACATCCCACTCTAACTGCCCCTCCAACCTCCAATCACCTGCCTCTTACAAATCACCCAGCTCTAAACACACTGACCCTTCCTTCTCCTTCTCCTTTTCCCTATTCCTCCTGCCATCCTTCCTCCCTTTGCTTTTCCTCCCCTCTCCTCCCTCCTTCTCCTAACCCCCCTCTCCTCCTCCCCCCTTTACCCACAGGCCTGGAGATCGTTCCTTTGTTCCTGACATCTGTTTTGTTGGGTGATTAATTGAGATGAGCATGTGGGGTGAAGGCCCATAGAGGGGGAGCTCAGACCCCCCAGGTAATGTGGATGTGTGTGTGTGTCTGTGGACGTGTGTGTGAAGGTGTGTGTGTGTGTAATAATCCTTGATCTGGTTAGTTAGTGCAGACTGCCAGGATTTTCCTCAAGAGCCTTGGAATATGACACATCTGAATAGCTGTTAACTTAATAAAATGTTTAAAAAACTGCTTTCCCCTCAATAGAAAGTCTCCTCAGTCTTTCCTCAGTGTTTTAATTCAACAGTGCAAGATAAAAGTGACAGCTGACTGACAAGTGACAGCACCGGTTGCACACACCAGCATGCCAGTTGTCCCAGTAGGCAGGGCTGTGATTTGCTGAAAATCTTGATACAGTATAACCACCATAATGCATCCGTCTAACACATGTGTCTGAAATTTACAGTAGATTAGATAGATGTTGATAAGTAGACTGACCTTCAAAGTGAATTCTCAGCAAATGACTGTAACACACCGGATAATATATGCAACGATGATGTATGTAATGATGACACACATTTTGGCACACATAACACATTTTGTTATTAACCCTTATCAGTACATCTCCTGGCTGGTTACATGCTGTGTTTACTTCAATTTTCTTTATATTATAATACTAACAGTAATACATTATTTCCAACTACAGTGGTGATAAACCATTATTTAAAACAACTATGAACAATAAGCAATAATTATTATGTGTTCCCAAAGTCAAGATTAAAATTCTTTAAAATCACTGAGAAACAGTGACAGAGGTTAAAATATCCTCCTCCTTATAGGCTATATGACCACTTGTAACTACTGGGTTTGCAACTGATGATTGTTTTCATTGTTGATTAACCAGCTAACTATTATTTCAATTATTCAAGTCATTGAAGTCATTATTCAAGAAATTCCTGCACCCAAAGATGATGTCTTCAAACGTCGCGTTATAGTTGACCAACAGTCCAAAACCCTAAAATATTCAATTTACTGTCATTTAGGATGAAGAAAAGCATCAAATCCTCACATTTGAGAAGCTTGAAATGCAACACATATTCCTCTGTTTATCATTCAGCCACTGTAAAATGCTTCAGAATTTATAGCATAACTTGAGGCTCAGTCTGTGTCTGAGGTAGTGATTTATGATCATTTGAGGTTAGAAAGCATTAGAGAGGACAGGCGCAGGTTTACAGGTCACAGAGAGAGAGATCAGAGGTCAGGGGTCGCCCTGGTGGTCAGGCCAGGGCAGGGAAATGTGCTGAGAGAAGTTCAAAACTTTCCTGTGGAGCTCTGCTGATGTGATCCTGGCTGTGGGGGCGTGTGTTTCCTGGGGGAGCGTAATCGATGTGGCACCGCGGATGGTGGCACGGCGAGGGTGGGACCTGCTTGACCCTAGCGGGGTGCAGGATGGAGGAGGAGATACATACAGAGATAATCACTAGATATCACCATCTGGGTAGACAGAGCGGGGCCAAACAAAGGCACGCACTGCAACACATATCTCTCACACTCACACACACATACATACACGCGCGCACACACGCACACATGCACACACACACGCACGCGTGCGCGCACACACCCACACACACACACACACACACACACACACACACACACACACACACACACACTAAAGACCAATGTCACAGCAGCAGACTAATTTCCCACTCAGTTTGTGTGTTATACTTGCAAATGGACAGATGGACATAGATAGATAGATAGATAGATAGATGATAGATAGATAGATAGATAGATAGATAGATAGATAGATAGATAGATAGATCTTTTTAATTTAAATTTTTCAGCAATAAAAACACACACACATTACACAATTGCTGGTTAAATGGTTAAAACGGCTCGCCAAAAGTGACAAGTCTATGGATGAATGGAGACATGTCTGTAATAAGAGCAGGACAGAGAGGACTGAACATAGTAGAAAGTATTATGCAGCAGAGATTACGGCTTTAATTAGTCACCTGTGTGTACATAGATTGATTTTAAAATGGCCTTCTTTAAAATCAATTCAGAAATAATCCTCTTCATATCATGTTAAAACATTAAATTGTACAATCTATAATCTACTATCTAAATAGGATTATGTAAATTTTTTACAGCTCTGTATAGAAAATCCGATGTACATACTGTATGTGTACACACACATATGTCGACATACATATACACTGCTTTATGTACATGTACACGAACACTAACTAAGAAACACAGACACATACACACTCACAAGACTGAATCACAGCAGCAGGCTAATTTCCCACTCAGTATGTGTGTCACTGTGCTGTGCTCATACTTACAGACGGACAGATGGACACGAGAGACAGAGCGAGGGAGAGGGAGGGGGGGGAGGGAGAGAGAGAGAGAGGGAGAGAGAGAGAGATGGTGGAGTGAGAGGGAGAGAGAGGGAGAGAAACAGACAGAGAGAGAGAAGGGGAGAAAGAGAGGGAGAGAGGGGGAGAGAGAGGGAGAGGGAGTGAGAGTTTGAAGGGGTAGAGAAGTACAGTGAAGCCCTGTGGCTCAGGCCCATTAACAGCCTTGATTTATGCAGCTCTGCATGCTGTGGTGGGACAACGTCAGCCGAGTCTACGTGCGTGTGTGTGTGTGTGTGTGTGTACTGATTCGGGGCTTCAGCAGGCCACACTCTGGTAATACATGTCTGTGTGAGCATGCATGAATGGCGCGTTTCGGATAGTTTCGTGGCCAGACAGGCACCAGAAAGCCTGAGTCCTGAGTTTAGCTTGGGGGCCGAAATTAGGTTTTTCTTGGTAAGGGACACTGACACCATCACATGTGTACAGTATGCACAAATCACACAGACCAAACCAATCTAAATCCACCACAGCAATCCAAACCTCAATAAGACTGCAGTTTAGGGTGTTATTACTGAATGTCTAAGGCTGTGTCATAAGTTTGGAGGGGAGGAGACAGTCCTGTGATTGAGCTGCCTTTTGGATCATTTGCAAGTGTTTCTGTAACAGACTAATGCTGATGGTGGTGTGGATTTGGTTTCATGTCCCAACAATTTCTGTCCCAGCAATTTCAACTTATTTCCCTCCCTCTCTCTCTCTCTTTCTCTCTCTCTCTCTCTCTCTGTTTCTCTCTCGATCACAGTGAACCCATCAGTTTCCAATTAAATCCCCGATGGTATGGAAGACACAGAGAGGCTGATGAAGAGGACAGGAGAAATGATGAGAAGGATCGGTTGATAGAAGCGTCCTCAGGTTTCTCTATACAATATGTGCATAATGACTTCCGCTGACAATTATCTTTGATCCAACACAAGCCACCCCCTACCCCTCCACCCTCCACCTCCCACCACCCATCCCCTCATCTCCCCACCACTTTATCCTCCGTTCTACCCATCCTCGATTCACTGTCTTTTAATCTTTTCGTGCCTCTCTGCGATGTGGCCCATCCTCTGTCGTCTCTTTAAACTTCTTTTCTGAAACTGCCAGAGTGACTTCAGGAATGACAAATATATTTACTGTTCGTCTCGTCATGTACACACACACACACACACACACACACACGCCATATAGTGTGTGAGTGTGAGTGGATACAGAGTGACTGGGTAATGAGGCTCACTCACTCGGGGTCAGTAACCTCACTGGGGCTGAGATGAGGGTGGGGGTGGGTGGGGTGTTGCGAAAACAAGAGGGGAAGGGAAAACAGGAATAATAGCAAGATGGAGGAGGGCTCCCTTTATTTGTCATCTTCTCTGTGGAAGATGCAAGGGAGAGAAGGGGGGAAGCAGCGGAGAGAAAGAATGTTTAAGTGCTGATGGCAGCCCTTGGTTGGTGCTGGGACCGAGGTGTCAGCTCTTATTCTACCACAGAGTGCATCTGACAGGCAAATGATAGAGAAAGAGCCAGAGAGGAGAAGAGATGAGAAGAGAGACATGGGGGGGGGGGGGGGGGGGGGGGGGGGGGGGGTCTTGTCTCTGTGATGGCGTCTGTTTGAAGACAGAACAAGGGCTCCAATAGGGAAAAGGAGGACTGTGGGATGATGGGTGAGGCTGGTATTTTATTGACCACAACTCTCTCCCTCTTCTTCTCATCCTTTTCTTGTCCCTCCCTGTTCGGGGATAGATTGAGTTATACTGCTCCCTCGGTGACAGGCATTCCCTTACGTTTCCACGGCAATGAGGTCAGAGGTGGACGCTCGTTATTGGCTGTTGTCTGTAGTCATCACAGATCATGTTGTGTGTTTGTTGGCCTTCGTCCTCCTCCTCTCTTGACCTCGACGACCCCGCTCCGTGCAGCAGAGCGTGATCCCCGAGGGCCAGAGGGTCTCGACTGTCTCGACCCAGAGGTCAGGGGTGTTTACAGAGTGTTGGTGGCTGTGTGTGTACGACTGAGTGTGTGTGTGTGTGTGTGTGTGTGTGTGTGTGTGTGTGTGTGTGTGTGTGTTAACAGCTTGGGCTGATCAAATGGAAAAGAATACAAATAGTAGTTTGATCAGATTCGTCTCAAGAAACTGACAGTAAAAACATATTTTTTTCATCATCCTCTTCCACACACACACACAAACACACACACACACACACACACACACACACACAACAGGCACACTCTTCCTCTCTTGTCCCCACCACCACCTTTCCACCCTCTTTGCTATTTCCTTAGTATTCTTTATCTCTTCTCTCCAGTCTGCCCCCACTGTCAGTTTGTGGTTGGCTGATGTTTCACAACTTCTCCCACAGCTGTTGATCAGTCTGTGTGTGTGTGTGTGTGTGAGTGTGTGTGAGTGTGCATGTATGTGCATGTGTGAGGGTTTGCATGTCCTTGTGTGCGTTGTTTATACATGTGTTTATGGAGGAGAATGAAGTGTTTTATAGATTTATAGATATCTATATATATAAATATATATGTATATATATATGTGTGTGTGTGTATGTGTGTACTGTATACAGTGTGCCCCACAGCAGTCTCTCCTCATTGATTCAGCTGTGACAGACGGGGTTATAGATAGCTCTTGGAGACCCTCATAATCAATCTTATCACCAGCACACTTCCTCCTCACAACTCACATAGAGCAGGGAGAGAGGTGAAGAAGAAAAGGAGAGGAAATGTAAAGAAGGGAGATAAAAAATGAGGAAGAGGAAAAGTAAAAATAGATAGGAAATAGGAAAAGAAGGGTGAAATAACTGAAACAGAAAAGAAGGAGTTCCATCTGAAAAACATGCCTGTGTCCATCTACATTCTTATGCTTGAACGTCTGTGCACATGAAAGACTGTGGCTATGTAGCTGCGTACACCATATGTGTGAGAAAGGAAGTGACAAAGAGAAATGAGGGCTACTGTGTGGAGATTGAGACAATGATAGAGCGGCTAGGTTCCTCTGGGCTGCCATGGACACTCAGACAGAAACCACGAGCGGCACAAAGACGCTCCAAAACTGCACCGTTGACTTTATACCACCAATGAGCAAGACACCAGAGAACCACCTCAAATAATTGCTCCTAATGGCATATCATTCCCCTGTGATGCAGCTTGGTTTGATGCTATGTGTGTGTGTGTGTGTGTGTGTGTGTGTGTGTGTGTGTGTGTGTGTGCAGTAGTTTCTGGCTCGTGGCTGTGATAGAATTGGGTCTCAGTGACAGTAGATGGGACGTTAGCTCGCCAAGAGTGGACAGTAATTGATGGAAAGCCCGACTAACGTGATGTGTCAGACATATGAGGCCTGTCTAATCAATGGGAGCATGTGACCGGTTTTGGGGTTATGTGTGTGTGTGTGTGTGTGTGTGTGTGTGTGTGTGTGTGTGTGGGGATGATACAGTTATGCTGGTCACATCACAGTATGCACCACCGCGTCTGCGATCCAAAGCAGACACGCAAGACTGTTGATTTTCAGGACTGGAGGCTGAAAAGGAAGACAGGAAGAAAGAGAGGAGAAGAGAAGGAGATCTGAATGAAGCAGATGCTTAAGGGCAGGTTTTAACCCCCCCAACACACACGCACACACACACACACACACACACACACACACACTTTTTCGCCCCTTCACTCTCCCTTCCTCTCTCTCCCATGATGAATCAGCTGTCACTCAGGCACCAGTCCAATCTACTGATAATGAGAACTGCATCAACACCCTCTCGCCTCTCTTCCTCCCTCTTTCTCTTTCTCTCAATCTCTTTTTTACTCACACATGCATGCACACACACACACACACACACACGCATAAACACACGGCCTACCAACTAAATCATCCTTCCTCCTCCCTTCATATTTCACACAAACACACACGCAGACACGTGTGTGTGCCACACTCACATAAACCCATTCATCTCTCCCTCACTCATCCGTCTTATGATTCTCCTCCCCTCTTTTTTCCTTCTTCCCTCCCTCCCTCCCTCCCTCTTTTCTCTCCCTGTTTCCCTCCCTCCTCTTCTCTCCTCCTCCCTCCTCCTCCTCCTCCTCCTCCTCCTCTGTGCTCACAGAGCTGAGCAGTCAGTGGTGGGACTGAGGCAAAGGAGGGAGGATAAAGCAAGAATAGAGACAGAAAAGAGAACAGAGGCACAGAAAAACAGATCATTATACAGCAAACGAGCAAGAGGCCGCTGAATGAATAACAAGGAAGGGATTACAAAGCACAGGACTAAAAAAAGGAGAGAACGCCTGCTGAAGACTCTCTCTCTCTCTATCTCTACTCTCTCTCCCTCCCCCCTCTTTCTATCCTTCCTGTCACCCTCCCAACCCTCTCAGAGGCTCTCCCTCCCAGAAGAACTCCTCAGTAAAAGATGGCATGAGCACACTGTCACCCATCCTCAGCTTGTGGAGCATTTAGTGTCTCCTCATTTTCTCTCTTTCTGTCACTTTCTCCACTGTCTCTTCTTGCTCTCTGTTTCCCTCTGACCTGTCCACCTCTTTGCTCCAGACGGGTCCAGTCCAGAGGGTGAAGAGGAGGGGAGGAAGGTAGACAGAGGCTGACCTCTCCCCTCCTCCCTCCTCGCACCCGCAGGGCCCAGAGAGCGCCGGAGCAGGGAGCCGTCTGATGACTTACACCAACAACGAGCTCCTTAACCCGGCCGACCACAGCCCGATCCCCCTGCGTGCCCCCTCCCTGCCTCCTGTAACCCAGACTCTTCTTCTCTGAGTCAGCGGAGGAGTCATCCAGGACCATGTTTGGATTAAAGACTCCACACTTCTACCTCCCAGGTAAGACTATTTTAATTCAGTATTTAATTGTTCTGTGGACGCTGCCGGTATTCCTTGTGCTGTCAAGATGTATCAAACCGTATGCTGCTCACACGGCTGCAGAGAGTGAATTTCCCTTTCATTCAATCATTCTTTCAAGGCATAATTAATAGCTTGAGTGATGTCACATTGATTTACTGTCTTCTACCAGGTAAGGAGAGTTACCCTGTGCTTCTGTAATACTCACAGATATCTACTGCAGCCACTATGTTCAAACATTTTGATCATTTTAAAACAAAAAGACTAGTCCCAATATTTCTCTGTTATTGCTAATATTTTTCTCACTCAAAATAACTCACAGTATTGGTTCACAGACACAAAACATAAAAAATTTGCGTATTTTCTTTTCGCTACATTGTGAATGTTATGACTACAATTTGGATATTTTCTATAATGTACACTACAGTACACCTTTGCATTGTTTTTTATTGTTTACTTAGTTTTCTCAAAGTTGTTGCTATGCTATGTTGTTGATGTGGCTCTTTTGTTCATTTTAGGCTTGATTGCATTGCAACTACATTAATAATTTATTAATCATTTAAAAAAAAATGTAATGCAAAATGCATACAATTCTTTGGTTCCAGCTTCTCAAGTGAATATTTGCTGGTTTTCTTAGTCTTCAATGGTATTTAACTGAATATTTTTGAGTTTTGGACTGTTGGTCACATAAAACAATCTATTTCAATACGTTACCTTGAGCTTTGGGGATTGTGATTGGCATTTTATCAAATTAATTGAAAAATTCTAATTGACAAATTGAAAAAAAAAATTAGGTGCGGCCCTAAAATGAAATAGTTGTAGGGTGTCATGATGAAGGTTGTAACGGTGGGGTTTTCTCTGCTTGACTGTCTACAATAGCTCTGTGGTTTATCTCACCTTTGCGGTGGAGCTTTTGCTGCTTCCTATTAGCCAAACAGCCTGGACGTCTATTGTCTGTAGTCTTCAAGGCAACTGTGTGATATACAAGAGAGTGCAGCCGGTGTCAGCGTGGAGACAGGTGTGAGGTTACCTGAGAAAGGTGCTTAAACATGCCTGGTGGCAGGATGACTGAACGACAGTGAAAAGAGAAAGGAGGGGGAGGGAGAGGTCAGGGAAAAGGCAGTGTGAAGAAGAGAACTAAAATGACAGTGAGGAGGAAAGAAAAGGTGTGTAAACTGGGGCTGTGTTCATTTAAGCAGTGAAGGAAATGATGTGAATGATAATGTTTGAAACAGAACACTTCTTGCATGAAGGCAGACCTTCCTGACGTGTCTTTCCCCCGACCCCTAACCCTGATCTCTGACCTTTTAGATGTCTGGGCCAGACTGTGGTCAATGATTAAAAACCTGCTGTGACAAAAACGTGAAAAGTGGGGGAGGGAGGGGGTGAGAGAGAGAGAGAGAGAGAGAGAGAGAGAGAGAGAGAGAGAGAGAGAGAGAGAGAATGAAAGAGAGAGAGAGAGAGAGAGAGAGAGAGAGAATGAAAGAGAGAGAGAGAGAGAGGCAGAGAGAGAAGGAGGGATTGATGGGGGGAATTAGAGGGCGGAGGGCAGATTAAACAATGTTCTTTGCCTTGTGAATCTTTCATGCTGGTTTTTGAATTATACATCTGCTTTCATAAATGATTGAATCAGAGTGATTATGTGGTGCTTTGTCATTGTTTGTATATTTGTGTGAGAGTGTGCGTGATTGCGTGTGTGTGTGTGTTTTCCTATCTGTGCATGCATGTGAACAAGCGAGGAAAAAGAAGAAAATCTCTCCAGGAAGCAACAACTCCCCTCCCCTCCTCCCTCTCTCCACTCTCGCTTTCATCCTCTTTTTTTCAGTTTCCTAGGTCTCTCTTAATGTCTGTGTAGTGTGTGTACCTTTGAACGTCTGTGTGCACGAGAGTGTGTGAACTTGGTGGTGTTTTTGTGCATGTGTGTAAATGGGTTTTTGTCACAGCTGGCACCTTCATATGTGTGTGTGTGGTTGTGTGCACCTGTCTGTTCTATTTGTGTTTATGTGTGAGTGTGTGTGTGTGTGTGTGCGCGCTCATCATTTACACACTGGAAGATGCCCCAGCCCCCCTCCTGGTCCTAACTGCCGTTGCTGTGGAGACAGTGTCAGCCACACGCTCACTCTTCAATGATCATTTGACAATGTAGGGGGTGAGGGGTAAAGGATGTGCACGTGTGTGTGTGTGTGTGTGTGTGTGCGCAATGTGGAGTGATTACTGTGTGATTAGTCAGGGTGGAAGGAGCGGAGCTGCGTAAGGATGAGACAGGAATTGAGATTAGAGGCAACAATAGAAATTCAGGTTAATGATACATGTTATCTACATTCAAATCTTTCATAAAACCTTCAACGGGGAAAGAAAAAAAGTGTGAGATAGGAAACATGACAGAAAGAGAGGATGTGTGCGTGTGTGTGTGGGGTGTGTGTGTGTGTGTGTGTGTGTGTGTGTGTGTGTGTGTTCGTGCACAATACATTCACGCGTTGTTACCCAGAGCACACCATGACCTTAACATGGTATCATAAGGAAAAGAAATTGGCATTTTGCTATCTCCCACTCTCTGGACCCCCTGGTGATATGCGCAGCACACATTACAGCAGTTTACTGTTTCCTCTCAGTGACTTGTCAGTTGATCGCGATTCAAATGTCTTTTCCAAAATTGTATTTTTTAAAATCTGAACGTATTCCGAGGAAAAAGGTGCATCAAGGCTGCTGGGAGTTTGCAAGTCATGAAATAAACAAAACCATCTTTTATTGTGTTTAAAGGATTAGGCTGGCGATATTCTATATTTTTCTTGTTGTCAACAAATCCCCTGAAAAGACTAGAACCTGTTCTGTCTCTCAGTAGTTTTTCATTTCATTATCCTGTCTCTGGCACTCGGCCCAGAGCCTATTTGTTACTACTGAAGACATAAATCTTTAAAACCAGGTCAGAAATATATATTTTCTTGTTTAAAAAAAGCTCAGTAATTAACTTAAACAGCTGGGCACTGTAGTTTTTAACAAATTTAGTCGTAGTAATTTTTCATCTGTGGAATAATTAACGTGATTAACATGTCATCCAGTGCACTGATGTGATTTTAATAGTTTTTGGATAGCAGTCGAGTTCATTGCACAAAGGAACAAGATATATCAGGCTATACTTGTTAGTTGGATCAGGTCATTGTTGGTTTTGGTCTTCTCCTGGGATTTGTTAACAATAACAAAAATAAAGAATACCACCAGATTTTCCCCTAATAGTGTATGCAGAGGCAGGCTGAGATAATTCATCACCAGTTCTCACAATGTCACAAGGTCAAACCCGGCTCAAATGTCTGCATGAAGAATGGACACACATTCAGTGACATTTGTGTTTCTGTCCATGTATGCATTCACTCAAGTGTGCACACACATTATCTGTAGCTAGTCCATAGGGTGAGAAAGCCAGTGTGTTGACGTGTGTATTAGCCTGCCATATTTATTGGCTGCCGTGGTATTTTCGGGGGTTGGGTAGCTCTGTTCGACTTGACCTCCGCATTGATTTCCATGATATGTGTTAGAGCTACAAGGACACTGTGGCTTGTGATTTATGGCAGATGTCACATGAATGTA
This sequence comes from Lateolabrax maculatus, assembly GCA_031216445.1. Taxonomy (NCBI): domain Eukaryota; kingdom Metazoa; phylum Chordata; class Actinopteri; order Acropomatiformes; family Lateolabracidae; genus Lateolabrax; species Lateolabrax maculatus. The sequence goes on from CM062214.1 coordinate 13,575,060, forward strand.
CACACACACACACACACACACACACACACACACACACACACACACACACAGTACAACACACAAACACTTTTTCACTCAGCCTCAGGCTGGAGTACTGTGAGTCTGGCATTTGATAACTTCACTCTAAATATTTTTCCTGCATTGCACAGCAGCAGCAGTTCTACATACACAAACAAACACACATTTTTCAGACTGCAGATGAGTAATGACCTCAACTGACGAGCAAAATGCCTGTGAACATTGTTTTTGGAGAAAAGTGTCACTGAGCAAAGGGGAGGAAGACAAAATAAAGTTCAGACTTGCAGTACAATAATTAGATTAAACTAAATTAATTAAAAAGAAGTAAATCAACACATAAAGTTTGGAGCAAACTTAAATGCATGGATAATGTTTTGTGGTACAGACAGAGTAAAATAGTCCAGAGAGCCTGTAAGGATAGATTGAGGATGCCTTAGTGGTAGATCTGCATGCCTTAATTTGGCTCTCTTGCTTCCAATTTTCCTTCTTTTTTCCTGCTTCCCTCTCATTTCTTCCCTCCTTGTTTTTCATTTTACCTTGGTTAAGATGCTAGGTGGGCTCTGTCTCGTACGCGAGGCTCTGTTCTGCGGCGGAGCCAGAATTCAATCTCTGCTTTTGACTCTTTATTTTAAGTAGGACACGAGGTGTTGTGTGTATATGTATGTTTTTAGTGGGTGGAGAAGCTGCTGGCACGCACACACGTGTGTGTTTTTGGCTAGATTTCTATCCTGTATGTATATGGAGAGAGCCTTTATGTATTCATGTAGGGGGCTGAGGTGGGTGCTGCCTCAAAGGAAGCTGCTGTCAGCCTCTCTTGTGGTGTTAATTGTGTGAGCGTGTGTGTGTCTGCATCTTTGTGTGCAACTGTGTGCATATTTGTGCTCACTAGTGTGTGCAGATGAAAACAGGGTCGCGGTGCTCCACCTCAAGGGCACTGTTATTAATGAGATGAATAAAAGACCATGACAACAGCTTGATAACACAGATGAGATAAAAAAACCACATGCACATTAACACACACAAAAACATCATATGGGAGCTGGGCGACTTTCTCATGCCAAGAAAAAAAAACAACAATAAAAGTGCAAAACAACCATAATCTATTTTTTATGTTTTCTATCCTCCAGAGACAGTGAAAATAAACCAGAAGAAGGGGTGTAAAAGAAAAGGAATGAATAAAACAACTTGTTTGGTAATGTCTCAACCAGAAAACAAACAAGTGAGCAAGTAGCAAACCACCGTAATTGGTCAAAGAGCTGGTGTCACTAATGAGCTCTTAATTAACAGAGATTCACTTAAAGCACATGTACACCCAGCAACAGCAGCACACACACAAACACACACACGCTCGTACGGGCAAGCATGCCTGCTCTGTGATGTTTACATTCATTTAGAACAAGCAAAAAAAAAATTTGATGTGAGATCTCACATGCAAGCACACATTCGCACAAACACACACTCACACACACGTACATGCAGCCCGCCTGCTCAGTGAACTGGGGAGATTGGGATAAATGCCAGCAGATTTTGACCCGAGGTGATAACGACAACTCCTGGAAGCTCACACACACATACACGCACACATTTTGCAGAGCTGACAAACACACCGCACCACACACACACACACACACACACGTGTGCGCACACACACAAACACACACACACACACACACACACACACACACCAACACGCAGTCAAACTGTAATAAGCAGCGTGGTGTATGATAACGAGCAGATGGCAGGAGGATTAGCCAAATGAAAATACAGCAGCTAAAATTTGCTGGCATTAATAGCTTTTACAGGGAGGTGGACTCCTTAACACACACACAAACACACACACACGCACACACACACACACACACAAACACAGAGTTAAACAGGGAGAGAGAGAGAGAGAGCGAGAGAGAGAGAGCGTACTCAGATACTCGGCCCTCTGCCCCTGCTGGTCCTGCACCATCTGCATGTTCATGAACCATGTCAATGCATAATTGATTGAATGTGTCAGTGTGTATGTATGTGTGTATGCAGGGGGATGCGTGTGTAGGTGTGTGTGTGTGTTTGCATAGGGATGGGTCTCTACAGAGAGCAGGTTAACAGCAGTTAGATGGCAGTTACCGTCAGACGGGGCATGTATGCTTCATAATGCAGATGTGTGTTTGCACGTGCCTTGCTTGTGTGATGCCACAGCACTCCAGCAAGGGTTGGCGTGGATTGGTGTGTCTGTGTATGTGTGTACGTATGTATGTACACACATACACAGACATACACACGTACACAGACACACAATCAATGATGTCACTGAAGAGCCTGTTGATTATGGGCACGGCTCAGTCTGCCACCTGGTTCGCACCATGTTTGCAGGTTGCATATGTGACCACACACACACACACAAACACACACACACACACAGGGTGACTTACAGTCCTCTCCGACTCATTAATCCCACTCCTTTCAGTGTATCTAATTCTCGCTCAGCAGTGGCAACTGTATCTTGTTCTTAAAACAAGCACCACCAATAGAATCTGACTTTAAAGGCTTTCAGAAACAACATTACAATTCTGGATAATCCACAGACCTCAGTTTGGAATAAGTGGACAATACCATATAGTTTTATTTCAATCTGTACCAAGTTATACCAGTGCCAGAATCTTTAATATCAATACTGATACCAATACTTTTATTTCAAAAATGGCTAATGTAGTATCATGTAGGGGAAAGCCTTGTCACCTGAGTACATTTCATTAACTCCAAATAATTAGCTAAACATTAACAAAAAACTGCTTTCTACCAAATCGGTATAAAACTATTGACAGAGAGTTCTTAGTATCCAGAGTAACCATTACACTGTTTCTGAAATGACAAACTGCTGCTTTTTCTTATGTAATTTTTTTATGCTTTGACCACCATAAATAAAATGTTATTCACTTTGTATTAGGGTTGCAGGGGTGGATGGCTAATAAAACCAAAGCTATGGTGGGAGAATGTAGGTCTTTTGGGGGGGGGGGGGGGGGGGGATTTGGTGAAGTGACCCTTTAATTCAGATGAAATTCAGTCTTAGAGACACTCAACCCTGATCCCAAACATCATATGAAAGCATTCAGTTTGTGAGGGTACATCGGCAGATAGACTGGTGTCTGACATTGAGACGTTTTGTAGACAGCAAGTGGCACAAAGGGAAAAAAAAAAACTATAATTACCAAATGAGTAAGCTGTCAAATATGTTCCCACATTCTGTTGCATGCATATGTACCCTCTGACACACACACATCAACAGCGCACAAACACACACACGGTTACAGGGCATGTGTTTGCTCATGTGTGATCTCTCGCCACCTTGTTCCGCTTCTGACTGTATTTGCATAATCTGCATAATGATGCCGGATTTAATTGCCCACGCCCAGGTAAGGGATCATGTGGTTAAGTGGGAGATCATAATTATGTAAATAATTGGCCTGACCACAGCAAGCTGCTACTCTCTGCCACCCATCTGGAGGGAGAGAGCGAGAGTGAGAGAAAGGGGGAGAAACATTACGAGAGAGAGGACACAAATAGAGGAGAGAAAGAGGTGAGGAAAACAGGGGAAAGATCTGGATAAGCGAGTAGGGGTGAGAAGGAAAGGAGGGACTGCAGGATGAACGAATGAAGACAGTTTGAGAGGAAGGTGGAGGAAAGAACATATGGGAGGAGTCATGGCAGAGGGGATAAGTAAGAGGAGGAGAATTAGAAAAGATGAGGAAATGTAGAGAGCAAAAAGGATGAAAGAGTAAATGTGTGATTAATCTGTTGAAGAGTTCACCCACAAGTTCCTGATCTCTTCTGTTTTAACGTAATGCTTCATTAAGTTCCCTCTTTTGTAGTTTGTCCCCCAGAGAAATCTTCAGTTCTACAAAACCACAAACACACTCAAACACACTCATGCACTAGCCTGGGAACCAGATGAATCTGCGAGCTCATGTTTTATTTGCTCTGGCACATACGTCTGGCCCCTCTCCCATTTCCTGTGAGCCAATCAAAACCGTTTATCTAATACGAGGCGGGTTTAATATGATGACTGACATCTTTGTAAATAACCAAGATGGCTGCCACCGATGTGGAACGTTTCACAGCTGGCTACAGCAGCAGTATTAAACGAACTGGATGGTAAATTTTCTCTAAAAGACGAACAAACAACTGCACTTAAACTTTATGTTGATAAGAAATATGTTTGCCGTACTTCTGACAGGATGTTTTTTGATCTGATTGGTTGTCTCCGCCCGTCGATAACGCCCCTTGGAAATCGAAAATGAACTGAGAGGTTCCAGACTAAAACGCATTTATGAATTAGTCTGGGGATGCCAGGCTACTCATACACAGGGTTAATAAAAAATAAAGATGAATTCCTGACCATAAAAAAACACAGCTCAACTTAAAGGATAAGGCTGGTATGATGTGAGATGAGTGCCACAGCCAGGCTGGAGAAGTCGTAAAGTATTGAGAGACAGGTTCTGGTCTTTTTATGGGAATTGTTGATAATAAGGAAAACATAGGATAATGCCAGCCTTATCTCTTGGGACAGTGGTGGCCTAAAGGTTAGAGAAACGGAAAGTCACCAATTTGATTCCTGGACTTATTACTCTTCACCAAGGAGCCCTTGAGCAAGGCCCTTAACACGCCAACTGGTTGTACTGGGCACCCATCATGTGTTTGAGCGTGATCACGGCATCCAGGCAAAAAACAAATAAAAACAAACATGGCTCTCTTAATAAAACTTTCCTGAATAAATAAAAGCTAAAAAATGTAAAACCTTTTGGTATTTGTTTAAACATTTCCTGGAAGAGCGAGAAACACATTTTGTAAATGCTTCATTGGATCATGTCTCTATTACGAAAACAGATCACAGGTGTGATGAAGAGGACTCAAATCATGTGATCACAAGCTCCACATAAATTATTGTGTAGAGAAACAGAATTCACATGGTACATATAGTCTAGCATCTTAAATATCCCGAAACTTCAAACACTGATACACAAATACACATGTAATTCACAAGGAAAAAGGGGAGGCTCCAATATAAATAGTATATAATGAAAAAATACAATCTTGTCCAAAAAATACACATATAATCCAAATTAGACCAAATTGCAGCTCCAGTATAGCTACTAGATGGACTCTGAGGTGAGATTGTTTTGTCAACTACTGTTTCCAAGGTCAAGAAGTCTTTAAAGTCTTCAAAAAAATCTAAATTTAAACACATACAAATTCCATGCAATTGAAAGCACCAGAACATAATATTTACATTACTATAACTGTAAGGACCTTAAATTGACAACATTTTCTTTCTAACACTAAAATTTCACCATTTATCACTGATAAACTTTAATCATATCCCTTAGTCTTAACTCCTAAAATGTCCCATTAAAGACATCATGTCCTGTGAAATGTCTTTATTTTGGAAGATTATCGCGGCACAGAAACACACACGCACGCACGCGCACACTCACACACGCCTGCCACTGTATCCGCTGCACAGATGGTAAAGGCAGCAGCCCCTTCACACAGACAAAGGGAAGGTAATTCTCTCTGCAGGACGTGAACAGAGCTGGAGCTGGAAAAGAGCAGCACACATCAACACTCCCCTCCCCGTTTCCTCGTCTCAGCCCCAGGCCAACAAACATCACAGGAGTAAACTGACAATGTGTGCGCATGTGTTTCTGTGTGCATGAAATGTGTGTGTGTGTGTGTGTGCGCGCACTGCTGAAATAGGCTTGAGGAAGAGAGACAGGAAAAATAAGAGGGAGAAAATGAGAGATAAAATGAAAAAGAGAGGGAGAGTGTAGAGAGGGAGGAGGTAATAAACAGGATTAGTGCTTATCTTTACTGCACTGTGTGTGTGTGTGTGTGTGTGAGTGTGTGTGTGTTTCGCCTGAGGACAGAGTGACTGACTCCAGCATTACCTTTACCAATGTGTCTCCATCCCCAGGTATCTCTTCTCTCTGGACTCCCTTTGCTTTGTGTGTGCTGGTACACAATGTACTCTGTGTGTGCGTGTGTGTGTGTGTGTGTGTGTGTGGGCATGCACACACCTATATTAAAACCACAGTTACTCTGGGTATTATCTGTGTACTTTGAGGGTGGGACTTTGTGTGTGTGCAGAGGTGAAAGTAAACACATGTACTTACAGTATGTGTGTTTGGTGATACAGTAGTGATTTTGTTCTGCTGTGTGTGTGTGTGTGTTGTTTTGCATGGTGACTGTGAACACACCATTGTATAGTATGTGTGTGTGTGCAGCTGCCTGAGGATAAAGAGTGTACTCACCTCCTTGTTGCCTCTGCAGTTTGTCTTCACTGTCTGAATTGTCAATAAATGCGGCTACAGAGTGTGTGTATGCACATGCACACGTGTGTGCGTGTGTTTGCGTGAATGCTCAGAAGGTGGGTTTAGTTGCCATTATAATACTCGTCCAGCCACGTAACGCCATTGTATGTGACAGTGTTTCTGTTTGTAATCTCCTACCTGACCAGAGCTAACAGGCTGCTACGGCGTCTCACTTCCACTGGATGGGGAAGGAGGAATACATTTAAATAATCAGCAGTTTGGGTTCATGGCTGATATTATGCCTCGCTGCTTTTGTAAATGAGCATCTGTGTGCGTGTGCAAATAATGTGTGTGTGTGTGTGTGTGTGTGTGTGTTTATGTGCGAGCAAGTGCGTCTGCTTTTAAAGACATCTGTGGATGTCTTGGTGGATTGTTCTTGTAATAGTATCCCCAGCACTATACTCTTCTTCACCAGAGATGAATAGACAGAGAGCAAAAAAGCAGGAGACTGAGACACACTGTGTATGTGCTTGTGTGTTTGTGTGTGGCTGTGTCTGCATATAAATGTGCGTATGCTTGCGTGTGTGATGGATAGAGGGCTTTATGAGAGAGGAATAGGCTAATGACCAGGTCTCCAGAGGCAATAAGATTCCTGGAGCTATTACTGCCGGAGTTCATAATGGCCTCTGTGCTTGGCCTCTTTTACACGCTGCTTAATGGGGGATCCTACAGTCCACCGCCAAGTATAACCCACCCGGAGAATACACACCGCTGTGTGCTTTGACCCCAACCCTACACACACACACACACACACACACACACACACACACACACACACACACACACACACACACACACACACACAGCAGCACATGTTCAATCAGGTTTATCTTCTCTTTCATGCACCTGCGGTTGTACACACACAAGCTCATGTGTACATTTTACAGTTTATCTTCCTCTCAAATACACACACACACACACACACACTGTACAACCTGTATAGGTCACAAAGGATGGAGGTGAGACACCCACCTCAGAGAAAACTGAGAGTGTCTGCCTGCAGTGCACAGCCAAACCATAAATCATGTCAGGCTACACTAGTCTCTGCAGACACACACGCACACAAAGACACACACACAATTCTCGTTCACTCCCCCTCTTTTCTCTTGTGTAGGTTTGAGTACAAGAGAGAGGGATTTGGGGATTATAGGGGAGCCTCACTTTTTCTTTTTGGTTGCTTCCTTCAGTACTTGTTGTTTCTAAAGGGAGAAAAGTAGGGAAGTAGGGGGCCGCTAATCTGTGTGCATGTATGTGTGTGCATGTGTGTACAAATGTGTGTGTCTATTAGGGTGTATGTGCGCCAGCTTGTGTTTATGCATGCTTGTGTGTGTGCGTCTTTCATCACTGAATGGATCTCAGGGAAAGACTTGAAGGAGACAGTCTATTCATTGAGGAAAACATCAAGGCTGTTTGGTGTTACTGTGTGTCTGGCATCTCAAAGATGCAAGAGGAAGAGAGGAAAGAGAGGGGGGAGAAATAAAAAGTGAGAGGGAGGAGGAGGACGGACAAGGTAGAAATCTGCACTTGGAAGCGTAAATCGATGCAAAACAGCTGTTAAATAGCTGCAAAGTGGAGCAGCTGCTTGGGAGACAAGGAGAGAGGGATGGGGAGATGAAGGGATGAACGATGAAGAAAGAGAGAGAGACAGGGAGACAGAGCGGCCCAGGGGACATGTTGAAATATCAGACTAAATGAGACAGGCTGCGTGAGCTTATAGCATATGATGACAGATGAATGTTAATAAACATGTTTATAACTTGATACTTCAGTAAGTTTGTGACTTTAATAAATATCAGGCGGAATTCATTAAAAAATCTGTAAATTCAGTATGAGTATTTTCTCCTTATTAGATTGTAAAATAATTCAGGCACTCCTGATCCTATGAGACATGATTTGGAGATTTAATGTTATAAACAATAATTCAATTAAAAGAAAAATTAACAACAGCTAAAATAAATACAATAGTATCTTGTTTGCTTGTCAAGTGAACTAAAGTAAACTAATTAATATCTTTATATGTACAATCAATCAAATGACTATGTGTAATCTGAAAGGTGTCGCTCGTAGTGATGAGCCCACAGAGAATTATCCCTCTGCATTTCCCCTCAGCACCACAGTGAGTGTGTCGGTGTGTTTCAGCTCACTGTCTTAGTTTTACAGTTGACAAAGTTCCTGTTTTGGTCTCGCAGCTCTCATCTGTGTCTTTTCCAGTCGCAGCAGGCAGCTGTTTCGAGTGAAAAAGCTCTGATAAATCCGCTGTACTCTTCCCGCTCAGCACCGAGCAGCAGAGAGACGACGTTAGCAACTACCGCAGCGTTTAGCAGCTAGAGAACCAGATAAATGATGTTGGTGGAGACCAAAAATGAGCTCTAAGAATGAATACTGGACTAAAATTCACCGGGTAGTCAGAAACTCAACTCTTGAGTATATCCATGAGACTTGATGGTTTCTCTCCAAATGTTGTTTTTCTTCACCAAATGTATCTAAAGGCTGTAGACAAAAAGTCCCTTTGTACATTATGTTTTTACTCGCTAAAACTACAATCAGCTGCTCAAATATGATGCACCCTTATAGAGGACGGTATACACAGTCATTTGACTGAACACCTGGAACATCTGCAACATTAAAATACTGCAGCTGGGTATTTTTTACAAGTTGCTCGTTTAAATTTTTTCCGCTGATGATGATATCTAATATTTAGTAGTAAAAGCAGTAGTGGGTTACTGTCAGCAGCAGCAGTAGATCAATACTAGTAGTATCATGATATCAGTTAAATTAGGAGTGAAGTTAGGACTCCTGGTTGGCAGCAGGAGCAGCAGGAGCAGGAGGAGCAGGAGGAGCAGGAGGAGCTGACTTCAACAGACCTGGCTGTCTCCAGTGGACAGTAAACATGTCCAGGGCTGTGAGGTATCAGCAGTCTGGGGCCACATCTTCCTCCTCTCCATCCCTCCATCTCTCCAGGGAGCATCGGTGGAGCAGGTGCTCGTCCTGCTCCTCCTCCTCCTCCTCCTCCCTGCCCTCTCACACCCCGCCTCTCTCTCTCTCTCTCTCTCTCTCTCTCTCCCTGAGGACAGTTAACGTGTTGTCCTTCTCCTTCTCTCATCGGTGTGTGATGTAGTGGTGTCGGGCAGATCACACAGTATATCGCTGCGCACAGAGCCACTGTAATTTATCCAGCTAAGGATGCGCAAAAACCGAGGTTTCTTTTTTCTCCGGTGAGGCGGTAAGTTGTCTGTTTTTCTGTTGTTTTAGTACAAAACGTCTCGGGGTTGGCTTTGTTGTGGCCCGGAGTGAATAATGAGGTATTTCATGTAGCCTATGTGTATGTCTGCGGCTTTTTAAGTTAACAGGGGGTTGAGTTGTTGAATTATAACAGAATTATTGCTTGGATATCTTGGGCTGAGTGACTTTATCTAATGACCGTATGGCTTTCCTTAAAATAAAAACCTGATGTCTTATTTCTACGGGCTTTACTTTGTCTTTGCCTACAGTGACTCTGTCCACTTTATGATGTTTTATTTTTCTGTGTTATGGCAGCAGTTTGGTGATATGTGTGGGAAGTCATATCCTCACTGTAGTCTACATTATATATACATATTTATTTTTTTGTCTATTCTGACTGTCGGACGAAGTGAATTCTATTTTTATTCGAGGCTAATTTTAGATGAACTGCATTAGACTATAACACTCAAAGTGCTCAGGGTGTGATTGAATCAGTCGGCAGTATGTAATCGGACAAACTGGTTCAACTTGACGGACGGTGTAAAGACAGCAGGAGAAAAAAACTGCTTCTGGTTTCCACTTTCAAACTAAAGCCTCGTTCGCGTGTGTCACAATGATTCATAGTGGGGCCAGAGACGGCCTCGAACCGCGAGGGATAATGCAAACGCGTGCAAACACGGCGGCCTCTTGTCCTGCCAGCTCCTGTGCCGCGCGCAGGGGACCTTGCGTGCTCTTATTTTGAAGCGGGAGCCCCTCGCTTCCTGTGTGGTGCCCGGTGCGTGCGTGGGTCTTGACGCAGCCGCGGAAGGCGAGGCCCGACGAGGTGCTGTGGTTCCTCGTTATGTTATCTTTCCTGTCAGACCCGTCGGCGATCAAACACCGCTCCTGTTTGCTCCCGGTAAGCCGAGCGCGCAGGGAGGACGTACCTGCGAGCCACGGCGGCGTGTCACCCAGCGCAGCACCCCTGGGAGTCAGAGGAGTCGCTCTTTAATCCGGGACCTTTAACAGCGAACTGTATTGTTTGGCTGAGATAGATGCCGCCGGGCGCATTAGCAGCAGTCAAGCGGATCACGTCGCTTTTGTGTGTGTACACAGCCCGCAGGTGGAGTTCAGCGCACGCACACGCACGCACGCACACACACACACAGACACACACACACACACACACACACGCATACACTCCATGCGCCATGTGCTGCTCCTGACCTGCCGTAGACCAGCTGCTCAGCAGGGGTTACTGAGTAAACCTCCAATCTCTTTAATTACCCCCTTCTCATATAGATACTGCAGACCCAGGCTCCACTGCTCACATTGTCTACGGCTTCCAATTCACTTCAGAGCTTTTATTTCTTTAAATAATAAAAAAAAAACTGTATTTATTGGTGAATTTATTGAATTAAGTGTGAAAAGTTGAGAAAAAGTGAATCGGCATTACATTCCTATTGGCTAAGGCCACTCGGTGGTATGTATCTAATTAATCTGATCCTGCTTTATGATACTTTTTATCTCCTAGAGTTTCATTATCATTAGAGCTGAAACTCTTTTACTGTCAACTATTCATCCACAGAAAATTAATAGGCAATTATTTTGATAATTGATTATAGGTTGAGGTCATTTATGAAGCGTGTCAACCCAGGAAGCAAAGAGAAATACCAATCTACACATTTGGCCAACAAAAATAAAAGCAAGTTGCATCTAACAGACAAACTTAGTGATTCTCCGACAGCTCCGGAGTAATGCCTGTGATTGTGTCAGGGTGGCCGTGGCCCCCTCTGGCCACGGCTTGGCAGCGCCACTATTCTTGACCTTGGAAACAGCGTTTGGGTAAAGAATCTCATCAAGGACCATTTAGTATCAGTCCTCGAGCTTCATATCGCACAGTCTTCATCAGCTGATGGAGTTTGCCTAGTTGTCATGGAATTGAAAACAACAATGTCACCACAAGGGCCATTTCAGTCCATTAGAAAGTAATTGCCAGCGATGGTTAGTTTCACCCTTAAGTACAGTATCTTATTCCTTAAAAAGTCCTGTTCTGCCCTAGATGGTATAGTGTGAGACTGGCTGTTGTTTCTGTTGTGATATTTAAATGTCCTAAAATGTTTTATTGGCTACTAAAAATTGCATATACTGCACTATAGATTGAATCTATACTGTACAGTCTTCCTCTTCCAGATACTCAGAAAAAATAGGACAGAAGAGGTGGACGAGCACAACATGGAGACACAAAGCAAATTATTTTGTTACGGCAGTAACAGGCTCATGTTTCAGTCAGACATACAACTGACAGCCAGAAATTCAGGTGTACACACAGAGGACAGAGTTGATGACAGGAATAAATCAACTGCCAAAGCTGCTTTTCTCATTGCTCCAACCTAATCGACACAGTGATAATAAATGAGGAAATAATCCATAAAATCTGTGAACTTAATTTCCTCAGAGACACCAGTATCAGCTCCTCTCTGATTTGCTGACCCAAACTGTTACTCTTACAGTAACATCATTGTTTACTACAGTGCTGTTTTGCCGGTCTTCTTTCACAGCACACACCTCAATTACACCCCGCACTTATCCAACAGCAGCCTGACACAGCCAGTCTATGTGCATCTGCTAGTCTGTTTGTCTTTGTACACCTTTGTGCAACGAGAGTGTGTCTGCCTGTGTGTGTGTGTGTGTGTGTGTGTGTGTGTGTCTCCTTCATGTTTGTTCAGATGGTTGAGGTCTAGCCACCGTGGTGTCGGCACCTGGTGAGCAGAGCCGGCCTCGGGCCACAGGAGGAGGAACTGTGGCTGTCAACTGCCTGACACGACCCTCTGTGTACACTCCCACCACAAACACTGAACACACACACACACACACACACACACACACACACACACACACACACACACACACACAAGAACCTGCGGGCAAGAGTCAGATGCAGCCAGACGCCGAAACAAACTGAGATGGAGTACGAATGGTTTGCCTCAGATTGTTTTATCTTTTTGCATCATCTCCGTATCAGAGAGGCGAGACTGAGCCACGCGCTGCAGAAGAGATCGATGACACAGAGGGGAAAAACAGAAATGAAGCCGATGTGATGGGTGACGCTGTCGAGTGAGTGGTGGGAGAATGTAAAAGAGATAGTGAGGAGGAAATGACAAGGCGAAGAAACGATGACACGGAAAGTGTAAGGGTCCCAAAACAGCTGCTATTTATATCTTCTTTCTGTATCTGACAAGGTGCACGTAGACAACTATGCTGATTAGAGAAATGGAGAAGGGGTCACTATAAGACAAAAAGTGCCCTGCAGCCAGGAGGAGGTGGAAGTGAAGGCCTGAGTTCAAGGGAGGAGAGAAGAGAAGAAAAGCTTTTCCAATGTAGCCATCCCGTCTTTGCTGACAGGCCACATTTCTGCTCTAAGCTGTGGCGGTGATCATTTATAGACCTTTCACTAACATCTAGACTCTGTTATGATTGCGCAGTAAACATGGCTCCGCTCTAGCGGACGCACTGTTTAATATGAAACAGAGTAATGACTGCTGGACTTCCCATACTTTCTCCATAGTTTCTTTTCCTGCTGTGTGCTACTAATCCTCTGCTCCAACGTGTCTTTGGATGTTTTTCCCTGTTTGTTTGTTTTTTTTGTTTGCTGGAGGTGTCGGTTCTTAGAGTATGTGGTTTTTCTGCTCCATTTATCCCAGAACCATAAATTCGTGCTGGCGGTTTGGTCCCTAGGGGTCACATGCATACGTTTTGTGACGCACAATGCGCGAAACCTGAGTCAGCTAATTGTGGATGGGCCTGTTTTTGCATGTATTCACACAGACCGCTTACATGCGTGTGCTTTTGGTTGATGCGATTGTTCCGTGTTATGTAATTTTTCAGATGTTTGTGCTAATATGCGGGCCTATTTCTGGGTCCGTGAGCGCGTGACATGCCGGAGCGGGAGAGTGTGTTCGTTGTTTATGGATTGTAAGGAAGTGTTAAGTGTTTCTGTGCGAGCTGCAGAGTGACTGGAGCTAGTAAAGCCATTTAGCAGCCCCTGGAGTAACCCCGGAGACTGCTGTGTTGACGCCACTCTGACTGCTATTACAGACAAGTTTAAGAGGTTGTAAAACATTTGGCTACTTTTCCTCTCCCTCTCTTTGGCTCTCCTTATGTGTGTGTGCTTGTCAGAGGAATTTGAAAAAGTCTGCCAGCTATTGTAACAGCAACAGTAGCTGTGTTTGCGATTAGTATCAGCTGTAGGAGCCCAAATAATAACGTCTTAAAACTCAAATAAAGCATATTTAGTGTTAAGAGAACGTGCATGTTTGTGTGCACACTAACTGTTCATAAATATAAATGAGGATAGTCAATTTAATGTCTTAGGTGTTAACATAGTAGCTGACACAAGAACACACACACACTCAGACATGCCAATGTGATGAGGGTTAATGAGTAGGTACTGTGTTACAAACTTTTCTTCCATCCTAATGACCCATCCCTGCTTACACACACACACACACACACACACGCAGACATTGTGCTTTTTTAATGAGCTGACGGGGCAGAGCAGGTCCCCCCCCCCCCCCCCCCCCCGCTGTCCTCACAGTCCCCCTGTGTAGCGGGTGTTTGCCTGTTTTTATGTGCGTTGGAGAGAGCAGGCAAAAGTGAAAGAGAGTGAGGGCGAGACACAAAAAAAAAGGTGTCAAAGACACAGGCCTCAACATGTCCTATATCACTTACATCATGCTGAGCAGAGTGTGACTGTGTATGTAGATGTGTTTGTGTGCGGGTGAAAGGAGTCACGCCCTCATGTAATTTCCATTTTGGTTCCAGTTTGTGGTGTACGCTGGAATATTTTTAGCTACGGCAGGTTGGTGGCTCCGGAGACAGGATTGTCAGTTTGTCCAACAATTTGGACCCGAGTAAAAACACTTTGAAAATTGGATGAAGTGCAAAGAAATTTGGTACAGACATAAATGGTTCCCTGAGGGTAAATTGTGATGACTTTGGTCATCCCCTGACTTTTCATTTAGTGCTTTGAGATTAATGCGAACATGTTGAATCTTAGTATGTGTTTAGCTATGTTGCATATTAGAACATTTGTAACTTACCCATGTGTGTATTTAAATGTTACATATTAAACGTTTCTATGCTCACTGTAAGTATGTTGTCTGTATTCAGCTCAAAGCACAGCGGAGAGTTAAGTCTGGAGGAGATTCTATTTAAAACTAAAAATTTCACTTTTTTTTATTTGCCGAAATTCAAGAAGTGTTTCTGTTGTTGTGTTTATTCACCATAACAGCCGATGTACCAGTCATCAGCTGAAGCTGTTAACTTGCAAGCAACATACAGCCTGACCTTGTGTGTGTGTGTAGCTGTGTGTGTTTGTTTAACAGCTCGGACTGATCTCAAAACTCAGCAGGAACCCTGGTGGTTTTGCCTTAACTTGTGCTTCCTAGAGGGAATTTGCATCCGTCCATTTCACTCGTGTCTTTCCATTGACTTTGTGTGCAGTCATGCCTCCTCCACAAGATGTGCTTCATTCAGTCCAAACACACCTGGAGCTGTTGACTGAGCTGACGCTAACACGCTCAATGTTGTGTCAAGTGACGTTACGTGTGTGTATATTTGTAGTAATGTCAGTAGGTGAGCTTGCTTGCAATCTTCTCAAAGCACAGTTATCTGCTGAAAATGAAATCTGAAGATGTAGAGCCACAGAAGGCGAGAGATGTCCTACAATGGCTGTACGGGGGATTCATAATTTTTGTTTATTGATATGAATAGAAAAGTTGTTTCTCCATTTTCCCTCCTCCCAACAGTTTTCTGGTGTGCAGTGAGCAATACAGCCTCAGGGGGCTGCCAGCACGGCCTTTTAGTTGCGTTTATTCATTCAGTCATCGCTTTTAAAAAAAGACTCCTAAAGGGACTTAATATCTTAATTTGTATTTAGGGCTGTTGTGTATTTCACCCTCCAGCCCCCCCCCCCCCCCCCCCCCGCTGTCCAGGGCATCAGAGGTCAGAGGTGAAGGGTGAAAGGTCACTGTCAGAAACGTCCCCTCCCCCACCTCACCCCTGTCCCCAAAGCAGACAGGGCTGAGTAGCCGTGAGACAGAGTGATGGATGGAGGGTTAACTCTACCCTCTGCCACACACACACACACAGAGACTCACACACACACACACACACACACACAGCTCAAACCACACACACACACAACTCAAACCACACACACACACACACACACACACAGCTCAAACCACACACCCACCCTCCCCGTCATCACCATAAACCCTCCTCCTCCTCCTCCTTCTACGCCCCCCCCCACCCCCCACCCTCCACCCTCCCGGGAGTGCGAGCCAAAAGGAGGAAAGATGAAGAATGAAGAAAGAAAAGAAAACGACAGAGAGCACAGTTTGAGGGAGAGAAAGAAGGGACAGCTAAGGAGAGAAAATGGAAAGATAAAAAGAGTGACAGAGAGGAGGAGGAGGTAGGAGGTAGGATGGAGAGGGTGATAGATGAGGAGGGAGGGAAAGGAGGAGGGGGACGGTGGATGTAGAGGAGGAGGGGGGGGAAGTGGATAGAAAAGAGGTCACGTGACCACGTAGCAGCTGCAAGGCTGAGAGGGAGAGAGAGAAAGAGTCTCACAGAGGAGCAGAAAGACGACGAGCAGGAGGAGAACAGTGAGCGGGAGGGTGAGTGTGTCTGTTTGCATGTTTGAATTATGTGCACATGCATATGTTAGTGTGTGTGTGTGTGTGTGTTAGTGAATGGCATGGATACGTATCAGAGGAATAGCCTGTAAGAAAAGATTGTAGAAAAAAGGAAGAAAGAAAGCAAGAAACAGAGGAGATTATGTGTGTTGGCTTTTGTTAAATAAGCTCCAGTATGCTGAGATAAACGAGAGAGAGAGAGAGAGAGAGAGAGAGAGAGGAGGTGGGAAGGAAAGAGTGAGTGAGTAGGAAAGAGTGAGTGAGTAGAGAGAAGAGAGGGAGAGAAAGAGTCGATAGAAACTGTCTTATCATCTCTCCCTTGACTGCTGGGCTCAGCAGAGACAGAGATATAGACACACACACACACCACGCACCACACACACACCACACACACACCACACACACACCACACACACACCACGCACCACGCGCACACACACACACAGCCTGTCAGGATCTGAGCTTTTACTCTCTTCATCTCTTTTTCCCTTTCTGTCTGTTTCAATTTTAGTTTGCTTTATTGGCATGACATGTAAATATATAAGTGAGAAAAAGGAAAACAGTGAATAAAGAATAGGAAAGAAATTATGAGTATACTAGAAAACAGGTTATATAAGAAAAGAACAGTGAACATCTTGTTTTTGTTGTAATCTTCTGCTGTTTAATACATCTTACATGCCAGAAGCTGCATGCATGTTAATTGTATACATTACACACATTAGATATGTCATGCAGAGCAGTTGGATGTAGGTTGACAGGTTATTTGTTATCTGTCTGCGTTTCTTTGCGGCAGCTGGTAACAAACTGAGGAAAGAAAGCTTTTCATCCACTGGCAGGGTCATAAAACCTGGAATAGCTTTTTCAAAACTTTGATAACATTTAACTGTAATGGCTGGTTTTAAATTGTCAAAACATGCACAGGAAACGTACTGATACGTGTCTCTGATGGCCTACATGATTTCATATAACAACCTCTGTCAGTCTCCACTTCATGTTCACATACTGTGTTAAGATCTGGCTTTTGTTCATTTTTCGCTCCCTTTCCCCTTCATATATCTCTCTCAATCAGTTTATCGCTCTACAGCTTCCTCTGCCTGTTTTTGCTCACATGTGTGAGAGTTGGCAGGTACAACATAGACATCTAATCTGACATCTGTGTATATAAGATTTTATTGTACTTTCAAACTCTGGAGATCTGACTGCTCTTTATTATTTCACTATTTCAAAATCATCTACGTGATGAGCAGAACATTCAATAATGGTGTTCAATGTGCATGTTATGAATTTTTCATGACTGTGTTTACGGCTTTGGCTGTTTGTTTGCTCTTCCTGTGGTGTGTGTGTGTGTGTGTGTGTGTGTGTGTGTGTGTGTGTGTATACATGTTTGAAAAGTGGTTGTGTGTGTGTGTGTATGTGTGTGTTGTGGTAGTAATGAGGTCATTGCTGTAGCGGGCAGGGGGCTTCTGGCTAATTCCAGCTGTAATTAACATTAGTGGGTCAGTAAGAGGGTACAGGGTGAAGACAAAGGTTACTCTAAGCACGTTTGCGCTAAGTGTGTCCAATATTTGCTAGATCGATGGGTTTGCTGGTAATCTCTGCGTGTGGCTGTGTGTGTGTTTATTTGTGCGGGTGCATGGTTGCATCTGTGAGAGTGTAAAACTGCAGTGATACTTAATAATGTTTGCGTGTGTAGACACTCCCGAGTTTCTTAAGATGTGTTGGCTGGCTCCCTTGAGGAAATGGACATGTGTGCGCTCATGTGTGTGATTTGCTATTAGGGTCACCGCTCTATTTGACACAGCTCTACTCCCTCCACTCTGTCTCTAGTGGAGTTGACCCACACGTATGCGCTCACTATGATGTCCAGACACAAAGGCAGAATCAACACACACACACACACACACACACACACACACAATACATATACACACACTTGTCTATTCTCTAGAGCACTTGTGTATGATAACTTTCATTCATTCAAGATAAATGAGATACCAACTGTGTTCAAAAACTGATGCATTTGGTAACAAAATGTTTCAAAAATAAATCTTCCACTTTTGGAACGAGGTAGTAATCGAATTCCTCAGTTAACAAAATAATCACACACCTTTGTTTGATATCAAACAATAAACTCAATGGTTCAGTTTCTCCACATATCAAAGCTCCTCACATACTTTTTTTTTTCTCCTCAGGTATGAACCATGAGTCCAATAAATCACCATCATTAGGAATGATCTCCACGGCAACTCGCACCACGGCTACTGTCAGTCCCCTCAGCCCACTAACCAATGGGAACGCAGTTGCCCAATCTGCAAACTCCGGATTCGCTGCTGCCCTGCGTAAACTGGCCAAACAGGCTGAGGATCCCAGAGGTGAGCAGTGATCTAACATCTTTAAAACCCAGAGCTCCACCGGCTCCATGCCCTGGAGATCTGACATGATCCTTTACACACACACACACACACACACACACACATACAGCAGACTCTTCTTTGTTGGTCACACCCCAAAAGAACCTCCTCTACTAATGCTGTCAGGTTTGTTCATCATTCTTTAATGTATCCGCACGTTTTAATCCTTTCTGCCACCTGACCTGTAAAAACAAAATTAAGGAATCTTTCAACATTTTAGGAAATTTCCTTTTCATATGGAGAAAAGTAGGGATGCAGCGATACCACTTTTTTCAAACCGATATGACACCGATACTTGGATCTGAGTACTTGCCGATACCGAGTACCGATGCTGATAACGTCCGTGATTTAGGGGCGGCTGGGAATCTCATATTGCGGCTCGAGTGTGCTGAGAAGATGGCGAAATCCTACGTTTTCCACAACCGACAGTGGCTGGTCATCCAGAGCAATAAAATGAGTCAGAGCCTCTGTTATTTTAACTGCCCGTGGATTTTCTCTTGACCTTTTTTCTCGCTTTTCCAAAACCTGATTTAAGTTGGCTGTTGTGGTTTTGCATTAGCCTTGGTAAACTCGGTGTACTCAGGGTCATGATGTGTCCTCAGATGTTTTATCAAATTGCTCGTATTGAACGACGTACTCTCCTTCCCTCCCCTGGACACCTTACGAGTAATTAATTAACTAATTAGCTCGACATCTCCCCTAGCCGCCAATCTAAAAAATAGAACAAAATGACAAGCCACCCTCTGATCGCGGTCTTCGTGCAAAGCAATTGCATGCAATAAATTGGTATCGGTTCATGGTATCGATTAACTTTAACGAGTACGAGTACGAGTATATTAGAATAGTATCGGCCCGATACCAGTATCGGTATCGGTGCATCCCTAGAGAAAAGGGAATAAACTTTTGCCCCTGTCAAACCGCAGTTTGTCAATTTTATACTTTTTTTTTCACGGATTAAACAATGTAGAATATGTTAATCAGGGAGCTTTATAGGTGCTGGCTAGGCTGACCATCTGCCAGCGGTAGTTTCATATTTACCATACAGACATGCGAGATGTCTCATCTAACTTGCCGCTTGAAAGCAAATAAGCTTATTTTCCAAAATGTAGAACTATTCCTTTAACGTGTGAAAGAGGTAATAATGACTGAAAAATTGCTGCGTTTTGCAACAGTACCAGTAACTGTAAGTAGATCATGTCACAGACCAAGGTTGTGTTTTGAGGATTAATGTGAAACGTTTTACTGCCTGGTAGCTCTCTGGCTATGTGTGTGTGTGTGCGTGTGTGTGTGCGTGTGTGTGTGTGTGTGTGTGTGTGTGTGTGTGTGTGTGTGTTCTCACTCAGCTCATTGGTGTCCTAATGAAGGTGTTGAATAAGAGCTGACCTATTCTGACCTCTCCCTCTCTGCCTCTCCCTTCATCCGTTTCCATTCATCTCCCAATAATGAGAATCTAATTACAGTCAATTATAACAAGCTCTCTCTCTCTCTCACCCCCACTATCTATCAACATCTCGTTTTCTCTGTCTCTCTCTTGTGCTCCCGCCCTTTCTCTACATAGGTCTCTACATGAGCTCATGCGCTCTCACATTCTCGCCATCTCATTATTTTCCTCTTTCTTACCGTCTCTAGATGTGTTTGTGTTTCTGTGTGTGTCTGCTGATTAGTGAGTGTTACAGTAATAGAGTAATGGTAGAGTGCATGTTACAGACAACACACGCGCACTCCCTTTATCACATTTAACACCATTCCCTTCGCTGTGTCACACCCCAGCCTCTTTTTCACACCTTCATTTATGACTTCCTTCTTTCTCTGTATCTGATTTTTTTGTCCTTTTAATCAGCATCACACACACATACTTTAATCTTCCTCCATTTTCCACATCTCCTCTACCTCGCGTATCAGTTTTACACTTTCTGTTATTCCTGTCACATTTTTCCAAAATGCTCTTCATCAAAATGATTGAATCACTGTTTACCTCGTCGCAGGCCAGCGCACCGACAAAAAAGTTTGTTTTTCTTTTTCCGAGTACCATCTGTATTATGTTAATATGATCAGCCGCCCGATAGCTGCAGTTTATTCCTGCCTCTCCTGCTGTCATTAACCCTGTCTCTCCCCGTCACAGGTTCCGCCGTCAGCTGTGAGTCATCTCCAGTCTCCTCCCCGGCCACCAGCCACAGCTCGCCAGTCACCACCCCTAAGCGGGGCTCGTTAGGGCCCCTCCTGGGTCAGACCAGGGGCCACGGTGTCCCTAGCACCCCTCCGGTAGTCACCATTGCCCCCACCAAGACCAGCAACGGCCTGTGGAGGGCCGACGGACGACAGGTAAGACACGTGATTCCACTGGTGTTCCACCCAGGTTTGAGACACGCCATCTGCTGTGCTCGCTCAGTGAATCTGTACTTTTTGTTTCCCTGACTTGCTGGTTTCTCCTTTCCTCATTTCTCTCTCTCCCTCTTGTACACAGAGGAATCGTCTGTCTCTTTCTGTCTCCTTCATGCGTCCTGCTGCTGCTCTCTCCATTAAAAAAATAATCCCAGTGCTTGTCAACATCAAACTGTCAAAATCAGCCATCCCTCCATTTCTTTCTTTCTTTCCCCCCACTCTCTCTTTCTCTGTCTTGTCTCATTCTTTCATTTTCATTCTTTCACCCCTCTGCCGCACCCCCTCTTCCTCTCAGTCCTAATCAGTCCATGTCTTTTTCAGCAACACATGAGGGGTTTGTAAAGAAACACTGGAGGCTGCAGAGACTGGCACCTATTGTGTTCAGCTTCCTGCAGTGTGTGTGTGCGTGTGTGAATGGGTGCACATGTGTGTGTGTGTGTGTGTGTGTCAGTGTATGTGTGTGTGTGTGTGTGTGTGTGTGTGTGTGTGTGTACTTGACCCTTCACCACAAAAGGCTTAGGATGTGAAGAGGGACCTGTGTGTCTGTGTGTGTGTGTGTGTGTGCGTCTGTGGATGTGTTTGCTTGTGGGTGTGTGAGTGAATTTAAGGTGGGGCGAGGAACCAGGCCCCTCACACAATGCAGGGGTTAGGCCCCACAGTAGCCACTTCCCCCTGGATCAGAGCTGCCTTTCTCCCCCTTCACAAAGACCACTCTGTGGCTGTGCCTGCCTGGGGCTCCCATTCAGACATTCAGAGAGAAAGAAGGAGGGAGGGAGGCAGGAAAATAGAGAATAGGATGTTAAGAAAGGAGGGGAGGGGAGAGTAAGAATGAGCAGGAGAGCGACAGAGAGTGCAGAGAGGGCTCTAAAGCGTTGCGTGGATTCAGTATTTGTTCTTACTTTGCGCAGCTTGTCCTAGAATTGAGAAACAGACTGTGTGTGTTTATTGCTGCATCTGTGAAGGCTGTTTGCTGTCTGCCGGGTCAGAGGTCAAGGAATGTGATAGTTGCTCTCCAGACCCCTCTGTGTGTTGTCTCCCCTTTTGAACCAGTGGAGATTGCTGAATGATAGAGAGAGAGAGAGAGAGAGAGAGAGAGAGAGAGAGAGAGAGAGACACATTTCTTCACTGGTTTGAATCTGCTTTCCATGAGCAACACATTCAAAACTATTCAAACATATTCAAAGCACACAGCAAGTCAAGTGTTGTACCAAACTAAGGTAGTAGATTGGGTGTTGCTGGGAGAGGTCATTGTTGTTTTTCAGTGGTCTGTCTGACCTGTATTGCTGTAGATTTGACACAGTGTAGTGGAAGGGAATAGTGGAAATACTGTAATCAAAGATTTTCTGGCATCTATTTCTTCTTCATATTGAAAATATCCTCCAGTGCTTTTTAAAAATTATGTTCCCCTCAGCTTTTCATCTAACAACATCTTCAGGTAAACATTTTAATTTGTCCCAAACTTTGGTTTATCACCAAATACCTGCGACTAACGACATTCCCATCAGGCTCAGCTGTGCTTTGTGTTAAGTGCAAATTTGTAAATGTTACGCTAATCTGTTGAACTAAGATGATGAACATTGTAAACATTTTACCTGTTCAACATCAGCATGTTATCTGGCAAGCATGTTAGTAGTTTTACATCAGAATGTAGCTCAAAGCAGCACTGTGCCTAAGCAGCCTCACAGAGCGGCTGGCATGGCTGTAGACTCTTGGTCTTGTTTAAGATTAACTTTTGGCTATTGTTGCCTCTTTACTGTAATTTTTTGGAGAGAGAATTTGGGAAATAACCTTTTGTAATTTTTTCCATGACTGCTTTTGTCATTGTGGCGATTAGAAGGTTGGAGTTTTTGGACAATCAATCAAGGATCAAACGCAACTTTGAGTGGGAAGCTCTTAGAGAGAGAGAGAGAGAGATGAAGGAGAGAGCAGATATAGGATCATCTTTCCTCTTTGATCTTGACCTGTTATGACATATCAGACCCACTTTTCCACTCCGCTGAGCCTCTGGGTGCTGCTGTAGGGCGGGGGGGTTTATCCAGTTGCTCCTTCTCATTTCCCCCTGCCTCTATTCCTGAGCTTTTTTTCTGCTCACTTTAAATCTAGAGCACACTCAAACACCCATGGATACACATAGTGATGTCTGCTCTCACACTGTCTGTCTGCCTGTCTCCCTGTCAGGTTGAGCCGAGTATTCAGGGACTCGGTAGGGAGCGGGTGGGCGCTGAGAACACCCAGCCACAGCAGGATAAGAGGACTCCGCCCACCCATTCACCTCACCCCCTGGCTCACCCGTTTGGCCTCACCCCCAGCTCCGTCATGCAAGACCCCAGAATACAGAGCCTTAGGTAAGACGCACTCAAAGTTTGACCATAACAGTAAAGTAAACGTTTTTTGATTATAACCCATGAAAATCTTCATACAGAACCCATTTGAAGCCACATGAAACATTTTTAGATAAATGCCGTGTGCACCCGCTCTGCAGTTTGCCTGGGCAGATGCACCCTGTGGTTCCCTCAGGTGCCATCCCAGAGGAGTATCTGAGAGCGCTTCGGCCCTTCGCCACTTCAGATGACCTCCGACTGACCTCTCTACCCCTGAGTCTTGACCCTGCTGCCGCCGCCCATGCCGCAGCTGCTGCTGCTTACTATCACCCCGCCTACCTGCACCACCCGCTGTCCTTACCGAGGTAAAGTGCTAGAAAGAGCAGATAGAGTGCATCACAATAAATGCATGTGCTGCTCTGTGGATTTACCAAGGTAACACTACCAGTGATAAACACACCACCTTTGCACATGACTAAAACCAGGAGTTTCCATGTAAATATGCTGTTTTCTGCTTACTTGCATTTCTCTTTCAGATTTCATATTTCTCTGCCATGCATACATCATCCTGTCACCTACCTGCTGCGATCTTACCTTTTATATATCAGATAATCTTCAGCCTTTTGACTCATCTGACTGCTTTGCCTCTGTCTGTCACAGGATGGAGGAGTCTCTGTGTCTTTCTGCACTGCGTTCGCAGTTCTACTCAGTGCCTGCAGGGGGCGCCTTCTCTCCTATCCACCCTTCTGCCCTCCACTTGCACCTGCCTGGAGGCCGCTACCCCGGAGAACTAAACCACACAGTGCTGGCCGAGAGGTAACGCGCGCGCACACACACACACACACACACACACACACACACACACACATCCTTGTATAGCTAAACTTCTGAGGACATTCATTGACATAATGCATTCCCTAGCCCCTTACTCTAACCTTAACCATCAAAACTAAATGCCTGACCCCAACCCTTACCCTAACCTTAAACTAAACTTAATTCTAACCTGAACCTTAAAACCAAGTCTTAACCCTCAAACAGCCCGTTAAAGGTGTCTCAGAAAGTGAGGACCGGCCAAAATGTCCTCACTCCCATGGTCTAAAACTCAAACTGGTTCTCACAAAGATAGTTGTACAAGGGCACACACACACACAGACACACACACTTTCTTTCTCTTTCTTTTTTTTTTTTCTTTCCTTCTTTCTCTCCTCTGTCTGCAGGGCTGTGTAATCTCTCTCTGCAGGGTAGGCACAGGTTGCTGAGTGTGTGATATTTTTAGCACACACCCCACAGTGCCTCCTATACACTCATCACACACACTGCCCTTCACGCACACACACACTGCACACCCATACACATGTATATGCAAGCTAGTGCACTCATAAAATCTTGCACACATGCACATAAGGAAGTCCTTCTTTACCCCCTTTTTCTTTCACTCCATTTTCTTTCAGTACTTTGAGCTCCTTTCTCAGTTTCACAATATACATTGTTTCCCTGTGGCACAATGCACTGGGGAAATGTTTGTATTTGAAATGGATGGTATTTATCGTCTACTTCTGTAATGGCTCCTGCGTATCCTGTAGGTTTGTTTGTGTGCTATTGATTGCTGTTGAATGGGTTCTGTTGTGTGTGTGTTCGGTGTGTGTGTGTCCTTTTCCTGTGGATACCTATTAAGTGTTCATCTGCTCTTGCTCAGTCATGCTGTGTATGGATTATTTTCCTCATGGTAAGTGGAGAGAGTGTGTGTGCATATTTGTGTGTGTTTCTGCGAGTGTGTGTATGTTTGAGCAGAAATGTTTGTGTGAGGTTCACCAGTGTGTGGTTAATATCTGCCTCATGTTGGGTGTTGCATCTCTCACCTTCTCCCCCTGTGTCTGTGTGTGTGTTTGTGTGTGCGTACTTGTCAACCTCCCCCACAGGCTACAGATGGAGAATGAGCTCCGCCAGCGAGAGAGACAGCAAGAGCGTGAACGAGAGAAAGAAAGGGAGCGAGAGGCAGGGCTGGAGCGAGAGAGGGAGCGAGAGAGGGAGGATGAGAGGGGAAGAGAGCGGGAGAGAGAGCTGGACAGACAGAAGGAGAGGCAGAGGGAGAGACAGCAGCAGATGGTCAGAGCGGCGGAGAGCCACTACCTGGCTGAGCTGCAGGCTCGGAGGGCACAACCGGAGGACAGGGCCAGGCCAGGGGAGAGGCTGACCCCGAACAGACTGGGTACCTACACACGAACACACGCCACACATGGGCACTCATGTATGTGTGCACACATGCAACGCATATACACAAGAAACTTCTTGTAGTATATGGCTCAACATGAAGCAACGTGAAGTAGTTGAAGTTGGATAAACCCAATTTTTTAAGTCTGTCAAGTAATGAATTAAACAGAACAAACACGTAGCGTGAGGGGCTGGAGGTGGTCTTTTGTATTTGGGTCAGGTGCCAAATGATTGGACTGGAGGAGTTAATTGGTCTGGGCTGAGATAGGGCAGGTATACAGAAACACACTACACAGGACATGAGATAACAATGAGGTATTCTGAGTGCACTCCTCTTCACACAGGAGAATAGAGAAACTCAGAAGGCCATTTAAAAATTAACTTTTAATCCTCAGTTGTTTCAATTTAATAGCTGTAAATCATAAACTTTTTGTCCTGCTATTGTGAGGCATAAGGACGCGGATCTTGACATGTACTGGCCAAATTGCCATGAAATTCGGTATGGATATTTATGGCCCCCAAAGGACAATTACTTATGATTATGGAGACGCCCTGACCTCTCCTCTAGCACAACCAGTTTGCCAGAATTTCCGTATATATACAACGAAACATTACAATCTTTGGGCAAATTTTAATGTAACATGAAACCTATACTACATATGAATCTTTAACATTGGATTATGTGCCTTTTGCTTTCTTTTGGCCGTGTAACAGGCTGACATTCAAACTATGGTAAATAAATAAAGACAAGACGTACTGTTCCTCATCAGTAGTTGGTGTGGCTCTCGTCGTTTTCTACGAAGCGGTACATTGAAACGTGCTGCGTGATGTTTTGCTCTTTATAAAGTACCTCAGATGAATTATACTATGTACCTGCTCATAGTGCCACCTTTAAGAAAATATTAATATTGCTTGCCATACAACTGGTAAGGCAGTAATAGTTGCAAAATCTTCAGTATATTCTTATGTTTGATATTGTGGGTTGTCATGAATATTGCAGACTGTTGGGACAATTCAAACTTTTAGTCTGTGTTCATCCTTTTCTCTACTTTACATCTGAAATATGGTTTTGCTTTTCATCCAAATGTCCACACAGACATGATGCTGTCACGTCTTAAGAACTAATTCATGGTTTCCAAACTCAAATGTTTCTCCAGATAAAACGAAGGAATCAGAGCACTCAGGTTTCCCAGCACCCAAACCTCTGTCCCTGCAGCCTGGCCATCACTCCTCCAGGGGCTCTATCCCACACCCAGTACCCAGCTTGGTGCCTTCTCACCTTGGGAAGCATCATGCTGCTGCTGCTGCTGCTGCTGCTGGGGGGATCCATGGAGCTCTGGCAGCTGCCATGATGACTCAGAGGGCCAGCGAAGCGGCGTGGTTAACACGACAGCGAGGGCAAGGACAGGAGAGGGAAGGTCCTCTGGAGATGGGCCTCAGGTCACCTGGGAAAGGGGTGGAGCCGAGGAGAGACCACAGGTGAAAATGCCAAAAGGACTAGCTTTAGAAAATGATTTATTCTTTTGCAATGAGACTTTGAAGCTAAATGGATTTTTTGTTTGCTTTTCATTTTCCTAAACAGAACCAATTCAGTGCATCATAACCAAGGCGGCAAAGATGGACCTCCCTGCCTGGGCGCTCCACCTCCCCTTATCTCCCCTAAGGGTCCCCATCATCCTCCTGCCCCTCCGACTACACTGTGGAACCCAGCCTCCCTTGTTGACACCCCCGCAGATTCCCGCAGAAAACTCAACACTCCTACACCACCAAGCCGGCCACCTCCAGGACTGACCAGAGCCGACAGACCCCCCCTGAGCTGGGGGGAGAAGCTGGAAGAAGGAGGCAGGAGGAGGACGGAAAGCACAGAGAGGTACACTGCACTGAGGGGAGCAAGTTTACAAGAAGCAGGTTCCTGGAACAAGGCAGATCAGGACAGAGCCATCCAGAGCCTCTATCAACGACATCACATCAATAACCTCCATCAGAGACCCTGCGTGCCTCTGTCTATTCCCGGTACCTGCAGTGACCCGGTGGGGCGGTGCCAGGCAGCTTCTCCGTCCCCGGTGAAGGAGCGACAGAGTCAGCCGCCTGACAGCATGCTGGTGTATGACGAGGTTCTCCAGCAGCACCGCCGGCTGCTCAGCAAACTTGACCTGGAGGAAAAGAGGAAGAGGGAGGCCAGAGAGGGAGGTGAGCAGGATGATGAAGGATAAAGAGGCACGGAGGTGGAAAGAGAGGGGATTTATGAGCAGGAGGGGAAGTGCTAGGCAGATGAGATGACTACAGGGAATGGTTGCTTGTGCCATTAAAACTAACCCATAGGCCTGCAATTTCTTTATGATGATGATTTCTGTCTTGCTCTCCTCTTACCAGGTTATTACTACGACCAGGACGAGTCATACGATGAGAGTGACGAGGAGGAGGTGAAAGCCCATTTGAGGAGAGTGACAAAACAGCCCCCGCTCAAACTGAACACATCCTCCGAGGTGCGTGAACATAGACAGACTTCTTATATACATAAAAGGTTTGAACATTTTTGTTAGTGATATTCACCTGCCTTCATTTCTCTCTCCAAAGAAAGTGGATTTTCTGCGTGTGTGTGGTCTGACCACACTGGCCCATCGCGATGAGCTCCTGACGCAGAAGAAGAGGAAGAGGAGGAGGATGATGAGAGAGCGCAGCCTCTCTCCACCAGCTGTGCGGGGCAAGAGAAAAACCTCTTCACCCTCAACACCTACAATTCCCTTAACTACCCCGTACTCTGCCGAGCAGATGGACAGCACCCCCGAACTGGAGGAGAAAAAGGACTTCCTCCTTATGTTCAACCTCTCCCATGTCAACCCACAGCAGAGGAGAGGTAACAACCTGTTTAGTATCGACACACATCCTACGTGCTACTCTGTTCTCTTCACAGTTGGAAAAATACAACATGCAGTTTCTCTCAGTTTTATGATTTACTGAGGCTGTAGGAGGGGTGAGAAGAAAATAAAGTTAGGGTGCATCTGGAGAGGAGGTTGTGGCAGGATTTTCTACTTTATACTTTCTCCAGCACGGCTAGATTTTCATACACAGCCTGTCAAAATATAGTATCAGTTAAAAATATATGAATTTATTTTAAAAAGTTACTAAACTAATGTATTTCTAATGCAAAAATGTTGATTCACACATTTTAAAAATGGTCAAAATGAGTGTATTTGCATATATATACTGAATAAGGGAATAATATATGTCATTTATATAGTAATCCTGCACAAACACTACTTTTGTAGGCTTTTAATGCCGTGTTGAATAAACGTAGAGTTCATTCTTTTCCATTATGTATTTTTTTTAAATCCAGGAATTAGTTTATTGTACCCATTTATTAAAAACATTAAAATATTATAAAAAGAATAAACACGAACAATACAAAAATCCAGGCAGAAATTGGATTTTAAAATACCGTTTGCAGGGCAAACTCTGTTGAACCATTATTGTTTATTACTTGCTTAAAGGGACAGTGGTGCATAATCAGCTGCTCTTTTGTGCTCCCTCTCAAATTTACTGTTACCGGGAGCATTTTCTGATCTGTCAACATTGCAAGAGGACCTAGTTTACAGTAAATCTGTTTCTAATTGGCTTTTGAATGAAAAGGGACATCAACTCTGGGTGAAAATCTGTATAAACCAATCTGAATTATTTATTTTTTCCAGGTAAAAGGTGGTACAAACTGAAAACGAGCCTTCATTAAACCTCACTTTGGCAGCTATAGCCTGTCTGTGATGGTGTTGTACTGGACATTACCCGATTCACCCATTTGCTGACCTTTTTCCGTCAGATCCCTGTGCCAATCAATATTTTAAGTCCTATTTTCAAATATGAATGACAGGTGTTCTCATTCTGTCTTTTTCTCTGTAGATAAGGAGAGGACAGAGGAGCTGCTGAGGGCCATTCAGCGGAAGACTGTGACGTTAGACACACTCAGATATAATCCTTTACCCCCCTGTAGCAGTCCGCCTGCTCCCTCAACTGGTGAGACACACACACACACACACGCACACTTTATATGCATGTTGAAGTTGCAAAAACTCTTTCTAAGTATATTTACGAATGTGTGTTTAGGTGACTCCTCATCAGCCCCTCCGTGTCAATCAAATGGACATCGGTACCCAGAATCTCCTAGCCCCTCCCCTCCCTACCTACACAGACCTAAGCAACTCCTCCATAAAAACACATTCAAACCCTCCATGGACACCCAAGTGGCCCGCATCCCTCCACCCTTGACCCTTCATCATGAAAAGGCTGAATTTGTGGAGGCTCAGCCAAACAGGAAGCTCCAGGGCCTCCAGAACGGCGTTGTTGCTTCTCCTCAGAAAAAGGAGGCCAATCCTGTGCAGAATGGACGGAATCGGCTCATGGAGAGGTTTACACCTGAGGCCTTTGCTCAGCACTTCCACCAGGCTGTGCTGCAGTCCACACATAACACACTGCAGAACAAAGGTTAGCCAATCACTCCCATAGGTGCATGACCATTAGGCTTGATTGTGAATTTTAAAAGCGACAATGTTCTGCCACCTAGTGGTGTTTACATGCAATAGTAACCACATTGGCTCCTTATGAGGTACTGTACTTAAAGACTGACATTTTCTTTGTGTCTCATTCTTTTTTTTCTAAGGAGTCTCAAATTGTGTCAGTGAGGCCGGCATGAAGGCTGACCGCTCACTGCCTCACAACATCTCTCAACTGAAAAGTTCAAATCTGAACCATGCCCCTCAGCATGCACACATCAACGGTTACCACTTCCATTTCCCTGTAGCCAGCAGGGATACTCCAGGACCACGGGAAAACCTGTCTGATGAGGATGAGGAAGAGTCTGGTCAGGAGGAGGAAGATGAGGAGGAGGATGGGGAGATGGAGGAAGCTCCAAGAAGGTGGCAGGGTATCGAAGCTATTTTTGAAGCCTACCAGGAGTATTCGGATGGTGAGTCAGTTTTATGTATGTAGCCAGAAATTGCATGTTTTTCCTCAGAGGGGTGAAAGGTTTCACTTAATGACTGTTTCCTCATAAATCCTTTTGGAGATTTTAGTTGATATCAGTATTGATATTTAACAGTTAACAATGTGTCGGCCAATATTAGTTTTTTCAGGCAATTTGTGTGAAAGAGGTATTAGAATGGACATCATTTTCCCTCATTTGTGATTTCGGTGTACTTCTCTCTGTACAGAATGGAGTATAGAGAGGCAGGTTCTTCAGGGTCAGTGTAAAAGACTTGAAGCACAGAATTACAATCTGACCAGAACTGCAGAGCAGCTCTCTCTCACGATGGGGGTAAGTATCTGAGACCATATCTGCACGCCCGCCTCTTTGTGTCTCGCAGATTTGTGTGCTTTTTTTCTTTTAATGTCAGTGTTCCCATTTATCATTTGTACTCCTGTGCGTAAGCGATGCAAGTTAGTGCAGAAAGTCTTGGTTCTGTAACGAGAGTCGTGTCCGTCCTTCATTTGTCAGGAGCTGGTGAGTCAGAGGCAGAAAGTAAGAGAGGAGCGGGAGAGACTGCAGGCCCAGCTCGAGCACTTCAGGAGGTGTTTGACACTACCTAACATTCACTGGGGCAGGGGGCAAGTCAACGGGCACACGCCAAGGTGACCTCTGACACAGACTCCCAGACAGATACGCCTCTGACAGCGAAGGAAAAGTAACAAGAACAAGACAGGCTGGAGCCAGGACACTCTCTGCACTTGAAGCACTTGAAGGAGCCAATCCTTGTCTTGTTACCCTTCTGGGTAATCAGTTATGTTACCTGACTGGTACCAGATTCAACTGATTACCTGCCATGTTTGCCATGGTAACTGTAAACCACGGTGACCATACAGTTTGGGCATTCACACTCTCTCTCATTCTGCCCCTGGATTGTAACAACACTGTGTAGGTGAAACAGCATCTTTGTCAGAGTAACGCTAACCACTCCCACTAGTCCCCAAGTTGGCTTTAAGGACTTTCCGCCATTTAGCTCATATAATATACATTTTTGTTAAACTGAATTGAGCCACACTAATGAGATATATCACTTGGCACAAATCTGTAGGCTCTCTCTACAGCAATGAGAAGAGACAAAGCGTGCAGTGGCTCTTAATACTCAGAGAAATAAAATTGAGTCAAGGAATCAAAGCACACCTCAGGCCTTAAAACTTGATAGGATGCACTTGAAATGGAATTGGAGGAAATACTTGACTGCCCTCTGTGTGGTAAAATGTTGTAGTGCCTACTGAGCACTGTATATCTGACAGATGAACACATTTGTGCACTGGTAAAGGTTCTGCAGAGGATAGGAAACATCTAAAAGATATTATCTATATAATGGCAAATGGTATCAATGAAGTTTTTTGAGGTTTAGTACATTTTCCACCGGTAATCATCAGTCACTTGCGATAGAAGAAGAATTTTGTATGTTTTATTGTTTTAATCATTTCTTGTGGGAAGCCATATGTTTTGTTTGAATTGCTGCTGGTCAGAATAAAATGTTTAGAAATTGAAGGATGTTAGGGCAGTTGTATTTGAAAAATGTTATGTGATGTCAAAATGTTTGGGGGTAGACCAAGATGCACCGGAGACAACATGGCAGTCTTTGTCTCACAACATTATCAAGTTGTTCAGATGGTTTATCTCAGAGTCTGTGTCCTAAACCCTCCATATGCCTACAAATGTTGACAAAACTTGAAGAGAATAAACTATTTTTGGGCCTTTTGCAACGTTCTACACATGTTCTTTGATAATTGGCATCACTGAAACTACAGTACTTTTTAGACATATTGTCCAACCTTACAAATGTCTTCACCTCTCTAAAGGTGATTTCTTGTGGCATTATTTTGAAAAAATTAATTTTGTTGAGGAAATGAAAAAGCCAAATTATTATTCAGTTCCATTTCAGCACTGTGTCAAAACTAATAAACGATATGTTTCATCAGAATAAACATCAGAATGACACTATCCCCCTGTGGATAACAATAAACTACACTCTCTCTGGTCTTTTGGTGAGATTTATTTTTGTTCAAGCCGGAAAAAACAAGGTCACAAATAATTCAGAGTTTCTGCCTCTTTCCCACTGAACATTTAAATCCCAGGAGCCCGTTCCTACAAGCGCAAGCTACAGTAGCAATCTCCCAAAACCACCTGACCTCCCTGCGTCACCTGTTCAGTCTCCTCTACAAACTTGCTGTGAAATCCTGCATATTTTTTTCAATCAGATGTTATGTAATGTATTATTTGGGCTGTATAATTGTGATGAATTATTTATTAACATATATTGCTGTAAATTCTGATGGAAATTTACATTAAAATATTTGTAAAATGTCTTTATCAGTCATTGTTGTGTATCTGGGGAGAGATAGAGTTTTCACTTCTGATAAATATTTATTAGTGGTCTATGTGATGGATTTTGTCTCTGATCCTGAAACCGTCTGTGCTGTGACTGATGCATGTTGTTAACAGGTTTTGAATACAGTGTGTCAGACGCTCCATAATAAATAATATTAATAAATAAAATAGCTCAATTTAATAATTATAAGTCTCTACAGGATGTGTGTTCCATGAACACACTGAAGGAACATGGACATGGAGGTTATATTTAAAATGTTTTAATAACAGACCTGGACATGCACAGGGGCCTATACCTGTCTTCGCTATCAGCATCTCATCGCATGTAATCATTTCTTTACCTAACGTAAAAAACAGGGCTACATTAGTTGATTCAACATGTACACTTATAATTTATTATACATCTACAAGGTCAAAGGTGAATCCAAGGTCAGTTTCCCTCCCATTCGATATCAGTCCCATGTTTCCATTATTGACAGGTATTCTGAGGGAAGCCGTGGTGGAATGTAAATTTACTCTGCATTTACTTTACTTGAGTATTTGCATTTTATGCAACTTTGTACTTCTACTCCACTACATCTCATAGGCAAATATTGTCCTTTTTTACCTACTACATTTGTCTGACAGCTTTAGTTACTTAAGTTCACATATATCTCCAAATTTGGTGATATTGAATTTGAATGTTTCTGATAAATTGAGGGGTTAAGTGTTTCTGTATGGGTTGACAAGATTCTCCGACTTTAAAAAAAGCCTCTTGGATTAGCTGGAAAATGTATCGTCACAAAGCTAAAAACAGGCTGTTTTTCTGAGCTCTTGAAAAGTTGACTTTTTAGAGATACGTGGTTCTCACAGGACAGCAACACTACAGACATATGATGATTTTATAGAATAGGATGCATTGCTGTAGATTAAACTACACAACAGAGGACTTTTACTTCTGGTAGAGTATTTCCACAGTGTGGTATTGATACTTTTAGTTAGGTAAGGGATCTGAATACTTCTTCCACCCCTGGAGGAAAGTTTCCTAAAAATAAAAAAATGTTTTTCTCCTTTGGTATGGTCTGGCACGTTGCTCCAAAATCTCAAATGGGTGTTTAACTGGGTTGAAATCAAATGTCTGTGAGGTCATCCTGTTTTATATTTTAGCCCAGAAAGTCAGGGTAATGCTTTAACTGTCCATTCTGTAGAGGACAGAACAGAGTGAATCAAGGGTGAGGGAGATGTTGATCAAGCACAGCACTAATTAGACAACATAAGTATAAACACTTGTGTGGGTGGACCATGTTTGTGGTGGGCCTTTAAGGTTTTACATACAAATTATAGCTTTATGAAATATGATGCATTACTATTAATTAAACCACCAAACAGTATAAATAGTTAGCATTAAACATTAAAATGCTGCTTATACTTGCATAAGCTGTAACAAATCAATCTTATAAAACAATATAAAACTGACAGGGCCCATTCTGAATAATGAGAACTTTTACTTTACTTGATACTCTAAGTAAATGTTTCTGATAATCCAAATGGTACTTTTACTTATACTAATATTTTGAATGCAGGACTTGTAACAGAGTATTTTTACACTGTGATATTATTACATTTACTTAAGTAAAGCATCTAAATACTTCTTCCAACACTGGATGATCACTTACAGTAACTTTGTGTTGATTTCCAAGGACCCTTCTCTCTAAAAGGACAACTGGACTCAAACATCTTTTATGCATTTTTATACGTGGTAGTTAATTTCTCAATTGTATGACACAGTACACATGTATGAAAGCATCTGCATTTGTTGCATTTCTCCTCTCATTTATTCAGGTTTTTCATTGAATTTGTCACCCATCTGTACACTAACAGAATGAACAGGGACGGTCTGGTAAGCAGTGTACAATGACCAGCAGCTTTATCTCACATAAAAGTAAAACAAACAATGTATTACGTAGATTAAGGCAACACACTTGAGTTCCAAGTAGAAAAAAGGAGTGGTTATGCAGAACATGGAGCAACATAACAACATGGAAAAATATCTTTTGCCTGGAGAAAGAACCACCATGTGACAAACCAAAGGCTGACTCTCATGGATATGTCCAGCAGCTATTCACATGGGTTCTGGATGACTATCAGCAGAAAGTCATTTTCTGCAAAGACATAAAGGAAGATAAGACAGGGGATGCAAATGTAGCAAAAACAGTAGAGCCTCTTCGAAGTTCGAAGAGCCTTTGGTTGAGATAATCATTAAGTCAACAATACCAATGCAAGTGCTGCACACTCACCTGGTGCAACCAATATCTCATGTTTCTTGGAGCGGATGCGGAGGAAGGTCAGGTCGTTCTGAGGGTCAATATCTCTCACTGTGCTCCTGGCCTTCATCGTGAGGTGACGAAGGAGTCCTGCATACTGAACTGTTGTGGAGTTATCTAAAGTTGTTCGGATGGGAATACCTGAAAAGATTAAACAGCACCCTTTACAGTTAGACTGTATTGTAAACATGTTGTATCAGAGAAAACTGTTGGATATTTATGCTTTTTTTTTTGGCTTACCTTCTGCATTGACAACTATTGTTCCAATCACACCTTTATGGGCTTCAATCCTCTTCAGCGTTTCCTCAACTTCAGCCTGCAGGACACAATGAAACTCAAAACATTCAATAAAACAGAGATAAACAAGCTATAAAAATAACAACAGCTGATCTAAGAATATTTGATGTGATTTCAGTCAAGTTAACATATAGCAGGGTTAGTGCCAGTAACGTTAAATTACTTACAGTTTATACAACTGATGGGATTTCAGTGTTTTCGGTCATCCAGCGTTAATATAAACATTAATAAGTGCACCATTAAGTGACATAATGAAATATAAGTTTAAGAAAACGTTTCCGACACAAAACACAGTTAACTTAGGTGCTCAGTTTCCTACCATTTTGTCTGTGATCGGCCGTCCGGCGTCAACTCCTCCAGCCGCCGCTGCGCGTCTTTCTGTTGCCAAGAGAAACGGAAGCGACGTCAGCACGCAGGGCGGAAGTGCAGCGTAGCCGTCATTGTGTGGAGGTGGGCTGCGAGCTGTTCGTCTTTACTGCTAAAATGCCGGAGTTAGCGGTGGAAAATGTGGTCGTTCACCCGCTGGTGCTGCTCAGCGTGGTTGATCACTTTAACAGGTCAGTGAGTTTAATGTCTGTGTTCAGTTTTTTTTTTTTTAGTTTTGCAAAGGTTTGAAGTTAAAATGTCCAGCAGCGTAACGTTGGTGCTGAGCTAAGCTACTGTTAGCCCTGCTGAGTCAGAGCGCCGTTCAGAATGAACGGAGACATCACCGGGCTAGTTAGCTTAGCTCAGTCCGTTTAGTTCGTCAACTGGCCAGTGTAAGCGAACACTATGTGTGTGTCAAATTGTTTAATGGATCAATAACACTGTAGGGTTTGTTAGTAGCTGAATTCGCGGGTATGTACACGGCACTGACCTGAGCTGGTCATTCATAGCGTTGGGTTATTAGCTTAGCCTACAGCGGCAACACAGCAATCTAACGGCTCGGTCTGTTTATGAGTTGTGGCGACAAAACTGTGGTTTCACTAACAAGTTCATGTGCTCTGTTCGCTTGACACTTTTAATCCACAGGATAGGAAAAGTTGGCAATCAGAAACGGGTGGTTGGCGTCCTTCTGGGATCATGGCACAAAAAGGTTCTTGACGTCTCAAATAGTTTTGCAGGTGAGTGACATGGTGACAGCGTTTGGGGGACTTGTGAGGAAACAGATTCAGTAAAAAATACAGTAAAGGAAAGAAAATGGAGTCGCGAGAGGCCGAGATATGCTGAGTTTTACTTCTTTTAGTCTGATAGATGCTCTTGAAAGACCTTCACTTTCATTACACAACTCCATAGTAATTTTCATTTGACCCTCTCTGCCTGCTAAATGCCCACACCTTTCAAACTTCAAGCACCCTACGCAATGCTGGCTGACTATAAATGTGAAGTCTCCAATCCTCCCTCCAGAGTTAGAGAAAACTACACAACTGTTTTCACAGGCTGAGTGGTTGGCAGACACTAGACAGCATTGCACTGTGAACTCATGCATGCTACAGCACTATTTGAAGAAAAATTATTCAGACACATTCTGTCAATTCTGCAATTCATTGTCAATGTTCCTCTCAAGTGCCATTTGACGAGGATGACAGGGATGACTCCGTGTGGTTCCTGGATCATGACTACTTGGAGAACATGTATGGCATGTTCAAGAAAGTTAATGGTAAGGCACTGCCTATGTCTACGCAATTCAGCTGTGTTTTGCGTGACTGGGTTATTCTGATTTTATACTTGTAAGATAACTATCTTCCTTGATCTTTAGCCAGAGAAAGAATAGTTGGATGGTACCACACAGGACCCAAATTACACAAGAATGACATTGCCATCAACGAGCTCATCAAGCAGTACTGTACCAATTCAGTAAGTAACTACTTTGCTTTTTTACTCTGCTTAATGTACATGTGTATGGACATCATCTTGTCCTGCTCACATTCATTCTGAAGTTGAATAACTCTTATATATTTCTCTGTCCTACCAGGTGTTAGTGATTATTGACGTGAAGCCCAAAGATCTTGGTCTACCCACAGAAGCATACATCTCTGTGGAGGAAATACATGATGTAAGTGAATCATGGATTAAATTTAAGCAGATTCTGAGACTACTCTTTATATTTAATCTGTCCGAACGGTAAATTGTAAATCCCACTGAATTGGAAGTCCTTTTAATGAGCTGTAGTTTTTTCCTTTTGTCAAATTTGTTAGAAAGTATTCCCAGGAAAGGTGACAGGTGTCTGTACTGCAGTGTTCATCCTGTTACTCCTGAGACTTTTCTTTTGAGAGTTTATCGAATGCTAGTTTTATGCTTTTAGATTAGAGTTAGAATTATTTTCATTGTTGTGATTTACTATTTTTAGGATGGCACGCCAACATCCAAGACATTTGAACATGTCACCAGTGAGATTGGAGCTGAGGAAGCAGAGGAAGTGGGTGTGGAGCACCTGCTCAGGTACTAAACAAACCTATCATTCATACACTTTGCTACACTGTTAATCACCTAATAGCTATTTTAGTCACCACAGTACATGCGTGTGAGTACAGTACAGAGTGTAAATGATACAACTCTGTATCATGTTCTGCATCTGCTACAAACCATTTACAGAGATATCAAGGACACCACAGTGGGCACTCTGTCGCAAAGGATCACAAATCAGGTTCACGGCCTGAAGGGGCTCAACTCAAAGCTGTTGGACATCCGCTCTTACCTGGAGAGAGTGACAGCAGGCAAACTTCCCATCAACCACCAGATTATCTACCAGCTGCAGGATGTCTTCAACTTGCTGCCAGACGTAAATCTACTGGTATGTTGTTTGTGTTTGAGGCACATTTACTTTGTGTTTATTTACAGTAATCATTGTAGGGAAATTGGTGTCTTATGAATTGTAGTAAAGCTAATTCCACTTGATTTTAATTGTGATCTGTACAATATTGTTTCTAGTTTAATTTGCCTATTGTATGTGATTTTGGGAGCTGGATGTTTACAATGAATTTAAGCGGCAGCAATTATTCATTGTCACATTTGTTATGTTATAAATACCGAACACTAATAACAACCACTTCACAATTTTGAACTAATGGAGTGAACACAAAGACGTGCAAAGTTTAAAAAAAAAAAAAAAAAAAAAAAAATGTTTAGCTCTCATCTCTAACTGAGCAGCTTCTCATTTTATCCACTGGAGGGCAAACTGAGTCAGGTTTAGTGAGACCAGTATGGACTGTAGTTACCAACAAAGACATTTTTTTTATTTTGATTTGGGTTTAGACATGGGTTGAGATTTTGAGATTAATTGCTAAAATACTAAACAAAAAAATAATTATTGGTCACAGTACCTGGATTAACCAGCATAATGACATAAACAAGACCTTGGAGATCCAACTCTGTTTGATCTGTTATGGTTTCCTTTCATTTTCAACATTTTTTCGTCCAATCTCAGCATACCTGCGTAAGAATTGTAAAAAATAAATAAACAAAATATTTTGTGTTGCTAAATATTATGTTTTTGTCTTTTGTAGGAGTTCACAAAAGCCTTCTACCTTAAGACCAATGACCAGATGCTGGTGGTCTACCTGGCCTCGCTCATACGCTCTGTGGTGGCTCTGCACAACTTGATCAACAACAAGATTTCCAACCGAGACGCAGAAAAGAAGGAAGGACAGGAAAAGGAGGAAGGCAAAAAAGAGAAGAAAGATGACAAAGAGAAAAAAGATGAGAAGGACAAAGATAAGGAGAAGGAGAAAGCGGATGGTGCCAAGAAAGACGAGAAGAAGAAAAAATGAGTGTTCTTCCTTTAAGGTCTCCTCTCAAATCACCCCGTCTTCATCTGGATGGTGCTCTACTTTCTGCCCACAGCCACAGCTCTGTATGTGGGTCTCAGGCTAAAAGTAGGACTCTATATAGGGAATGGTGTCATTTGAGATTTGGCCTCACCGTCACAAGCGGCACTCATAAAGACTGTTATTAACGTACAGAGATGGTGATGTATGCGTCTTTGGTGTTCTGAACTATGGGAACATGTTTATTCTGTTTTCCTAGTTGCCATGCCCCTGGTGTGGTATAACACCTGGTATTGCTTTTTTGTAATATGGAAAAAAAATGTTTTGTTTCTGTATCACTCATTAAATTGGGATCATATTAAAAATTGGTTGTTTTTGCAGTTTTCACTGCTCTTATCATTTTCTTTCTAAATTTGAAAACAGTTGGTAAATTGTTGTATAATAAGACATGCCTGTAGGCAGATAAACTGATAATCTTTGTTTTTAGCTCACCTTTAACATGGAGTTATGGAGAGAGGGCAAACTAAGGACAGAAACACAACAGTGAACTGTGTGTGTGTGTGTGTGTGTGTATAAAAATATTCCCCATAGGGCAGTATGAACTCAGTGATCCTCAGATTGCTAAATTGACTTGAGGACCAGTTGTGGTTATGTTGCTAAAACCTGCCTTGGATAGACCATATATTGAAAGTGAGTCATTTTAAATTGATACTATACCATAAAAATTGAGATCCAGTTAGAATACTTTAAAATATGCCAATACCACTTCACAAGAGGTACAAACAAGTTAAAAACGAAGTTGCGTCTGCATAATGAAGTACAGGATTGCCAAAGCATTCTGCAAAAAAAGGACATTTGAACGTCCACATTTCCATGACAACTTGGGATCTGCTGATGAGCATCATGCGGCATGACTGAAAGCTCCTGAACAGTTCCTAAACTGACACTGAAGTGAGACTGCTCCATCAACGGATGTTTACAATAACTTACAAGAGAAAACAAATGGCTTCCACCTGCGGGACGATGAAAGCAAAACCCACAGAGCGTGTAGGCCCACGGTTGGACATTATGTAACACTGAGTAGGTGTCTCGGGATATTTGGGTCACACACATCCACACACATCCATAAACAGTCAGAAACCCGCTTCAGAGCAGCAGAGGGAGCAGTGAGGATGAGGAGGATGAGGAGGAGGAGGTGAGGCGTTCACGGGCACATTTTGTAACTGCGTCACCCGCAGCCTCTCCGTGGCGCTGGCGGAGCGCGGCGGGAGCTCCGGTGGACGAACCGGATTACTGAGACCGCACACTGACGTCACTGACGTAAAGGGCTTACGGGAGCGCCGCGTGCGCCGCTCGCGCTCGGCCGCGGTCTGCGAAGGGGGGGGGGGAGCAGCGCGTGCCAATTCCAGTCAACAAACCTCTCTCTCTCTCTCTCTCTCTCTCTCTCTCTCTCTCTCTCTCTCTCTCTCTCTCTCCGGTCCTGAGCATGACTCCTCAGATATCTCAGTGCGACTGAACGGGACGGACGGCCGCCGGTGACATGGCTTCGTACTTGCAGGTGAGGCTGCAGGCTGCGGTGTGTTGTGTTTGCTGCGGGCTTGTTGTTGCGTCGGGGGGGGGGGGGGGATTTGTTTGATATGGATGCTGACAACTCTTCCACATGTCAGGGCGTGGTTGCACTGCAGGCCTGTTTTGGGTGGACGGCAGGTGGCGAGAGCTTTCCGGTGTGTTTTCAGCTGAGCTCCGCCACATCCAGCGTCTGATGTCCGTTTATCTCCCCCCCCCCAAAAAAATCTCAGTCACGTGTGTGCGGGAGAAACAGGTGGTTGAGAGGCTCAGTGGTGTGGTGTGGTGTGGTTGTGGTGGTTGTGGTGGGGGGGGGTGGCTTCACCGTGATTAAACGCGTGTCTGTCGCCGAGTTGAAGACATGGCTTCTGTCTCGCTCCAGATCGCAGATGACGAGAAGGGCTACGAGCTGGACCTGTTCTGCGTCCCCAGACATTATGAGAACGATTTGGACAAGGTGATCATCCCGCACGGGCTCATCATGGACAGGTAAGCCAATCAGCGGCAGCACCGGACACCGGGAGTCACTCATTACATCACAACTCTGACACACACACGTCCAGCAGAGCGCTACACTGTATTTGCTTGACAGATCACTGTGGCCCACATCCCGAAGTGCATTTGAATGTGGATTTGGGAGGTAAGGGGTTAAATGTCCTGGGCTGGGAAATGCATTGAAAGCAATTCATTTCAAGTGCAACATCATGTTCAGGATCTCCTCCCTGTCCTTAAGAACTGCACTGTCATTTACTGTAATGCATCTGTTGCCCTCCTCACTCTTCTGTGTGTCTCACCTCTCTGGTCCAGGACAGAGCGTCTGGCCCGCGACATAATCCGGGACATGGGGGGACACCACATCGTGGCTCTGTGTGTGCTGAAAGGGGGCTAC
The DNA here is from genome assembly GCA_031216445.1 of Lateolabrax maculatus. NCBI lineage: Eukaryota > Metazoa > Chordata > Actinopteri > Acropomatiformes > Lateolabracidae > Lateolabrax > Lateolabrax maculatus. The sequence continues at coordinate 13,616,813 of CM062214.1, forward strand.
AAGTTCTTCGCAGACCTCCTGGACTACATCAAAGCGTTGAACCAGAACAGCGATAAATCAGTCCCGCTGACAGTGGATTTCATTAGGGTGAAGAGCTACTGTGTAAGCTGACTTTTCTCATTTCATTTGCAGGATTGTGCTGATGTAAGGTGTGTGTGTGTGTGTGTGTGTGTGTGTGTGTGTGTGTGTGACACACACATGGGGCTGCCAACAATCTCATTCAATCACAAATTGAGCCACTGCGGTGTACAAGGATTTTGGGTGTAATGAACCGACATTTGAATAATGTAGTGTAGATTTGTAGTGAGGTTTGATTCTAACAAAACAAAAAAGGTAAATTCACACTAATGTATGGCTAATGTAATTATTATTTTTTTCCCCCTAGAATGACAAGTCAACAAACAGTGTCAAAGTCATAGGAGGGGATGAACTGTCCAGTCTCTCAGGCAAGGTTAGTCCACTGGTGTTTGTCAGGCAGAAATACTTCAGCTACACAGTCTTGTATAGCCGTATATTTCATCAAATGTTTTTTCTTTTTTTTTTCCCTGCAGAACGTTTTGATTGTCGAGGTAAGACTTTTATTTTTTACTCTGTATTATGTTCGGGCAATATGGATGAAATCAGTATATGTAAATGTATATTGTGTACATTTTCTTGAAATTCAAATGAGAAGCTGTTTTTAGATGACTTTTTTGGTTAACATAGCAGATTAGATACCTGACAAATCAAGGTCCTTCGTAGCAATAATGCAAAAGTCCGCATTTCTGTCCCATCCAATATTGCCATACAACAGTCCTGCTCACTGACATGCAGTATTGATCACAGTGATATAAACACCTTAAATCAATAAATAACTTGACATAAACAGAATGAATATGACTGTATGTGTGTGTGTGTGCGCGCGCGTCATATTTTCCAACCCTTATAAAGATTTATATTTTAATATTGCATTAGTATTTTGAGCTTGTTCATGTTTTTAAAATTAAATATCACACATCATTTTCAGTGAAAAACAAACTGGATATAAAACACCAAAGTCTGTTGTGGATGAGGTGTCTAAATGTCATATTTTTAAGCAATCTTTCTTAATCTAATAACACCACTTTAATGTGACCACTTCCTGTTTCCCCGCATTATTAAAGGATATTGTGGAAACCGGAAGGACGATGCAGACGCTACTTTCCCTGCTGAGTGAATGTAATCCCAAGATGGTTAAAGTTGTAAGGTAGGCACCATCAGATACGCTTTGCAGTCCAGGAAGCTGAATTATAGTCCTCCACTGTAACCGGCTGGTATGTCACCAGAGACAGTGCATACAACGGTGCTCTTAGCTAATGGACACTCCTTTAGGACTGTATTAGAGATGTAACGTGATGGAGGGAGGGAGCAGCTTAAGAGTTAATCTGTACTATTAACTGCACTGTGGAGGCACAGGTCAGTTCTCTGAAGTATTCCTATTTAAAGTCTCTTTTTTTATTTCACATATCCTGTATTTTCCTCGTTTGTCATTCCAGCCTTCTGGTGAAGAGGACCCCGAGGAGTTCAGGGTACAGGCCAGACTGTGAGCACCCCTTTACTCGCTTTACACTAATGTTATCTATGTAGTCTAGTATATATGGTAGTGCTCACTTCATGACAGTCACTCACATGTGTGTGAGTTCTTTGAAGGTCTGGCAAACTGTCATTTAATAAAGCTGCCTTTTCCATGCAGGATTAACATTGACTACAAATGTAGCCGAGCCTAGCACTTGTGTACTAACACATGCCTGATATCCCCCAGCTCACACTGTCTCTGATTATGTAATGCTTTTAGGTTTGCGTTGTATAATCTCTTTAAGATTGTCCCTCAAGGGCAGCTGTTACTGTAAGCGTTTTGACTTTCCACTATGGAGCACCGACAGCTTAAGTTCAACCCCATACAGAGTAAAAGAGCAGCATCTATTAGTTCACTACAGAGCCTCTGATAACAGTTAATGTTTCTGGATCTCATTTCAGATCAGCCTGAGAGTTTTTTTTACATCCGCTGCACAAAAGCAAAAGCAGTTTCTTGTTTTCTTTATATGACTCACATTGGTGCTGTCTATATATTTATTTCAGACATTGGTTTTGAGGTGCCAGATGCCTTTCTGGTGGGCTACGCTTTGGACTACAATGAGTACTTCAGAGATCTCAGTGTAAGTTTGCTGTAGTTGATTACTTTAGATGAAAAGTATCAGGACAGACACAAACCATAGCTGTGTTCCAATTCCCTGCTACATCTTAATTGTATACAGTGTGTACAGTATACTGATTCTCATAGTATACAAAATATCAATGTACTTTACTGTTTGTACCAACATGACATTTTGCTACACATCTATCATGTATCAATCAAACTGTGACATTGAAATGCCACTGCCAATTACACAAAGACAAAGCAAAATGTTTTCCAAATATTTATTCTTTTCTTTTCTAAAACCTTCCTCAACCTGTTTCACCACCATCTGTAATTATTCAAATGTTTTGCAGCTGTGAGTAGCTTCCCCATTTCCTTTTTACATTGTGGAAGAAAAAAGAAATGTACATTGACAGCACAATCAAAAAGCTTTGTTTTGAATATTCTTTATTTTGTCACTTTTTCAGTGTGAATACACATGCTTGCAAGGCAATTTGTAGCATTTGCATTTGACAGGAAATTGTCATCAGATAACTGTAAGTGTTGCTTACAGATAGGTGCCAAATTAGTTTCTGGGGAATGTTTGTATTTTTTTTTTTTTATTTATTTAATTTATTTATTTTATTTATGATCTCCCTATATGATGATCTGAATGCTGCTTCATAGCCTTCTCCAAACTTGCAAAAAAAATAAGCCTTTTTCATGGAATACATTTTAAGGTGACAAGTAGAAAAAGCACAGGTGTAAATAACAAAATGAATGATGGCTGAATTTGAAGCTGCTTCAGTTTCACGGTCCTGGTATTGTGCGTGCTGACTCACTGTCACACTGTCATGTCTTATTCAGACACTGGAATAGAACTGAGCCATAGTTAATGTTATTAGTAACACCTGTGATTATATGTCAAAATGTCTGTTCTGCCTATTCTGGTTGAGAAATCCTTCTTACTTTATTCGAATTAGAGTACATTTTACTTCAGAAAAAAGTCTAATTTAAACATGTTGAGTCAAAAAGCTGCCTTTTAAAAACAATCACGTATAATTGATGCGTAATTGTAGAATTTAAAGACCTCCTCGGGTTGTTAAAGCAATCGCATTTCCAGAAACAACACGGGGGACATGACCACAGTGTCCACTATGGTAGCTACAATGCAGGAAAGAGCATAATATGTACTAGCTGTAAAAAATGTGGAATTTTAAAAAAATCTAATAATAGAAATGCATTAAACATGAATTGACTGTCCTCTGGTTTCTTTTTTTCACAGCACATCTGCATACTAAATGATCAAGCCAAGGAGAAGTACAAAGTGTGAGTAGATGAAGTGCTGCAGAGAAGATGACTGAATCAACGAAGACTAGGACCACTGTGATGACCCTCCCTAGCTTTGCTGTGTTTTGAATCTTATTTATTTTTCTACATAAGAATCCACAAAATGTGACTTGTGGGTTGTAAATAACTTAAAGAAGAACATTTAATTTTCCCCTTACTGAATACGTGGGATCAATTCTGTATATTATGAATATTTTGGTTGTCAAATTTTACTTTATTTATTCCCATATGTGTATAGACTTTATCTGTAAATTGAAGTTTTATCTTGAAAATAGAAAAGATAATGTAATTAATTAGTTCTAGCTCATCAAATCACACGTCTCAGGCTACTGCTTTATGTTCAGTGAGCTGTCATGTTTCTGTTTCAACTTAAAATGTGGACATATCATCTCATTATGCCATAAAATGACTGACTTGGAATGTACTGTATGTTTTATTTAATATATCTTATGTTTTCAACTGAGGACCTGTTTACAGCAATACAAACCCAGTTGAAACCTTGAATCCTGTTTTGATTTATTTTTATTTACTTTCTACTTGTTAGCAGTGGCGGAAGATGTTTTGTGGCAAAACCACTAAAAATTCTCTTGCAAGTAAAACCTGGACTCAAAATCTTATTTATGTAAAAGTAAAGTATTGGCATCAAAATATAATAGTAAAAGTACTATGTAAGTACCAAGTCATTATGCAGACTGACCCACATTCATAATCACAAATATGATATGATTATAATTAGTGATGCATTGAAGTGTAAGCATCACTAAAGTTTCAGCTGGTTAAGGTGGAGCTAATTTGTACTATATACTGCTGGGTGGGTTTATCCATAATACATCAGTTTATTACATTTTGTATTAATCTGAACCTTTAAAGTAACTAGTAATTTATGTAAAATAAATGTAGTGGAGTTAAAAAGCACAGTAGTTCCCTCTCAAATATAATGGAGCAGAAGTAGAAAGAGCCATAACGTGGAAACACTCACATTAGCTCTTAAATACAGCACTTGAGTAAATGCACTTGTTATATTTCCCCGCTGCTTTGTTTTGCAGCCATGTTCAAGACGCGTTCAGGCTCCCGTCCATTCACGTGACATCCACCTGGCAGCTAACTGGCTAACTGTGGCTAACGCGGAAGTCCGTCATCGGTCGCGCACGCTGACGTCACGTCTGCGTCCCCGCTGTGCGGTGAAATGTTTCGCTCGCAGTTCGTAAATTCACCTGCAGCGTGTTCCTGCTTCGGACTTCTCCCGTAAATTACGCGTGCGTGTGGTCTCCCTGTGTGTCGCCCCTCGTCTGTCCGGCTCTGTCCGGCGAGCGGCCGAAAACCATGCACATTAAAGACGCGACCATAGCCATTTTGAAGCAGTTCGACGTCGGGGACAAGTTGTCCTCTCCTCCTGCGCTGCCCAGAGCCTCCGTGCTGATCCCGGTGTTCGTGAAGGACGGAGCTCTGCGCGTCCTGATGACCCTGCGTTCAAGAGAGGTAACCCTGACGCTGCTGCCGCCTCTGCTGTGTGACTGAGCCTCTGACTGACCCGTGTGTCTCCGCAGCTGAGGACCAGTGCTGGCGAGGTGTGTTTCCCCGGTGGGAAGAGAGACCCCGGGGACAGGGACGATGTGGACACAGCTCTGAGGGAGGCGGAGGAGGAGATAGGTCTACCTCCTGGTGATGTCCAGGTGGTCTGCACGCTGTTCCCCATCATCAACAAGGTAGCACAGTAACACTGGTTCTGCCCCTTGGGGCCATTTGCTGCTCTGGGTCCCTCTCTTTCTGAAGTGACCCCCCCCCCCTCTCCTCTTCATCTGTCTTCACAGAGCGGTCTGTTGGTGACTCCAGTGGTTGGCTTCATAGATGAGTCATTTTGTCCCTGTCCAAACCCGGCTGAGGTCAGTGCCGTGTTCACAGTCCCTCTGGACTTCTTCACCAGGGAGGAGGACCACTGCGGGGCCCGCGGTGCTCCTGGGATGGCGGGGCCGTTGCACTCTTTTCATTTTGTGGACCCTGATTCAGGAAGCCAGTATCACATATGGGGCCTGACTGCCATGCTGGCCATACTGGTTGCAGCCCTTGCTCTCAGGAAAAAACCTGAGTTTGATACTGGTTTTGACCTTGAGGACCCGTTGTCCTTCTTCCAACACGTTCTACATAGACGAATGAGTAAACTATGACCAGCTCTTTTGAAGCCAGATTTGTTATCTGACTCAAGTGTATTAATTTACTGCATTAATTGTGAGAATAAGAGTGAAACTTAACTTACATGCAATATTTGTATAAAGAGATTAATATAGAAACCTTTCAGAGCCATAGTGCTCAGGCATTGAAAACGTAGAGGGGAAGAAAAGGAGCAAATCAAGACGCTTCCATTTTTATTAATTCATTTAATGTAGCAGCAGGATTACAGATATAAACAGAAGAGTATACAAATGTCCAGACCAAGGCAAAGTACATGTTAATAATAGTTCAGATGTATGATAACACACTGGGGTTGACCTTTATCCCGACTGCAGGGTCTTAAGGCTAGATACTAAAGCTCAAGCTACACAGAACGGATACAACAGAACTGTTGGAGAATGTGGAATAGAAAGCGAACTAGGAAAAGTGAGCAAACTGATTACACACAAGATACGGCTCACACTATTGGCAATTAACAGTTAATTTATCATGGTTGCTCCTTTTGATCAAGCATTTCACAGCAACAATAGTAATGTTGACAAGCACATCAACACAAGAAAGCTCTCCATAAAACAATCTCCACTGTCTCGTCCCTTTTACCTCACATGTACAAATCTCATGAGGCATGAAAAACATTTTCAACAGAAAATAACAAACAAGTTGACAATTCACTGGTGAAGCTGCACATTAGTATGTTGAGAGTACTCACTCTGATATCTTGCGGTGGATTTCCAGAGGGAAAATGTTAAAACTTAGAATATATTGGTATGGGCTATGGTTATGCATGTGTTTAGAAATAAAAATGCAATCACTGAAAAGTGTCCTGATGTTAAACAGTCCTAGAGAATAAAAAGGACAAGGAGCCAAATAGCAATGACACAAAAGGGACCAGTAAACACAGCAGAGTAACGGTTAAGTTATCAAGGCACACAAAGTTCTTTTGAAAGCATCACAATTGAAGTTCAAGATACCCCTGCAGTATATTTCACATTTAAATATACATGGATATTCATTTACATGACGGAAGGACAAAATCGATATTGTGTAAAGATTTGTGTGCTATCTTCACCACCATTAAATTCATGTTTCACATGTTTTTTCAGGTGAAAGTGGGTATTTGAAGAGTCAGACTGAGCATCCTGGATTGCTCAAAATGAAACAACTGGATGTGAAAACATGAAATTACACCACAATCCAAGACAAAACAATCTGACAAATGTACAATGATACAAATGACAGTTGGTGCCACCCCACCCATGCCCTCTGCCTCAAAATATATGTTCTCTAAAACTGTAATTGGTCCGATGTTAGATGTAGAGCAAGCTCTATGTCCACACCATGAGGTAAAATTTACATTCATGAAACTGAAGTCACAGGTTGTCTTTCTGTGTTGGTATGGCTTTAAGAGGCATTACTGTTCCGCACTTCTTCCGCAACATCATGTGCTCTTAAACTCCCCCACCCAAGAGGAATGGAATGCTTGGAAACATCACTACTGCGCTCTAACCTGACCTACAGTTAATGGATGAGTCAAAGTGCCATTTGAGATGCATGACATAAAAGAAAAAAGTAAAAGTACACACACACACACACACACACGCACACGCACGCACACACACACACGAAACCTAGCCCGTGTATTAAGTTATACAGGTTGGGTAAAGTCAATGTTAGACCAGTAAAATTAAGTTCTGACATATTTGCTTGATGTCCGCTTAATTACATTTCTAATTTCAGTCACACACTTCACAATAAACCTGCACTTCATTTCAGGAAAACATACCAGCAATGATATTCTGTGCCATGAGCATGAACCAAAAAGTTTAGTTTACAAAAATACTCTACATTTTGATACATGGATACAAAATTCTAAAAAAGATAAGTTACTTTAAAATGGATCACTAATAGCCGCAGGACAAAATAGTATGACTATGAAGATGTAAACAAATGCATATGTGAGCAATGCTATTCTAACATTTGAATTATTCTCAAAAATTGTCTTTCTGATAAAAGCTACTGTTGTAGATATGGAAAGTACAGCAGTGTTATTTCGCATCAAAAAATAGAGTAATGTAATGAGAAATGTAAAATATCAAATTGGTGGAAATGTTAATGAGAGATTAACTGATCCATGAAACAAAGTACCTTTACATATCTTTTATAAATCTTGTACTTAATCAAAACAACATGCTGAATTGCTATCCATGTAAGAGCTGCATAATTTAAAAGAGTAAGTACAAATGAGTAAACATTATGAGGGCATTTGCAAGGAGGACAAGTATGAGACAAGATGACCACGATCCACAACAGGAGCTTTGGTATGCCTGGGTGCCTTCCAGTCTGACCCCACAACAACAGCCAGATCTCTAGACTCAACTCTGCTTCAAAACCAACAGATAATGTCAGTGCTAGTGACAGAAGTATAAACTGTTATGTACTAACATCACATCAGAAGTGCCCATCACTCCTGCACATAGCACCATAGATTGAATCAAAATGGCGGCCTCTATGTAACAGAGATTTCATTTACCAGTGAGCCCCTGTTCACAACACAAGGGACGGGTACTGGATACCAACTTCACATGGCGCCAGCCTGCACACGGTACCAACACTGAGACAAAAACTTAAATATTTAACACAACACAAGGTAAAACAGTCTCAAGTGATAGATTGAACAGTAATAGTACAAATAGCAATACAATGAAAATCCTTCATTTCAATGCACAGACTAAATGAATCAGTATTTTAGGTGTTTTGTCAGTGTGTAAAACACAAAGGCCTACTTACCACTCCAACACTGAAAAATGACAATGCTTTTGTGGGAATGGCTGTTTTTTGACAGACTTGACTGGACCACTGAGACTGAATACAAAGAGGAATTCAACAGTGAGCAGACATTCTATACAAAGTTGTCCTAGACCTCAAAAATATTTAGACATGACAAAATGTAAAAATGCTTGGTTAAGATGTATTTACCTTTACAAAGACAACTGCTTTATGTTTTTTTTTCTTGTTTTTTTAACTGGACGTTTCCGAGTACAAATTCAGCTGGGTCAGTAGAGAGCTGTGGACGGATATAAGGATTAGCTAAAGGTTATAAAGTGCTTGAGATAAAATGTTTATAAAACCACACAACACTCCGTTTTCACTAGTGAAGTTGCTTACTATCCACATTAAATTGGTAAAAGGTTACCAACTTCTTCAAAACAAAAAAGATACACACACTACATAGTTGAATGCTTAAAATTTCACCAAGAAAGCTTCTGCAAACCCAGTGATGAGGCCTAAACGTATGAAAACACTGGGAGGTGCCAAAAACGAAAGGCCAAGTCACATTATTCACCAGGTTGAATCTCATTTGCGAGTGTTTAATAGTCTCTTTCTGAGCATGGGGGAATCCCCTGTATTACCAGAAGGTATTGATATGAGTGAATTGATTTTATTTTTGTGGAGTAATCAATATTTAACTCTCCTCCTTCTAATAGAGACTCTTGGGCCAACTCCAGCCTTTTTTACAAATATGATTGTGGCAAAACATTCTACAAATGTACTTAATTTAATAGTCTCTACTCTTAGAGTAGATTTTAGTCAAATTGCTGACATATGCAAACACAAGGTTTAAATAATTTCAAAAAAACATTACATTAATCCAAAGCAAAAGAAGTTTAAATTGAGTCGTCATGACATTATTTCATCCCCGTTTTTATGGCAGGTGATCTCCACCATTCTGGGTCACTCCCACTGTCGAAGAAAAAGAATAAAAACACATCTCACAGACGCTGGGAGTTTACACACTCACAAAATGAGATTCAGCCTATATCTAAAATTTATGTGCAATCTGTTATTCACTCCATGTCTGGCTGTTTGATCCTCTCTGCCTGCTCTTACAGACTCATCTCCATCACATTACTATTCCCATTTCCCTCTCGCTGACATTCTTTATCCCTTTCCAGTTTTTCCACCAAACCTGGTAGGTTTTTTTTTTTATCATCATCATCATCATCATCATCTCCTCTTAGGCTCACATTATTAAAACAAAAACAAAACACTGCATTTATGAGACTGATGGAAAAAGCAGTTATTACAGGCCTCTCTGATCCTGCAAGAGGGGTAATAACAAAGGCGGTTTCATCAATTCAAAGACAATGGATGTATGATGGCTATAATTATAAATATTCCATAAAAACAAGGAGTTACGTGAGCTCATAATTTGGATTTTAGGTAAAGGGGGCCTTTAATTGATACATATTTAACTTTTTCTAAGTTTTGTGGAATTGGCACAAAACACCACGCACCACCATTCTGCTTGTTGATGTAAGGATGTATAACATTCGGCTACATATCACTCACTCTCCTTAGTGCCCATGAGGTCCAAACATTTCTCACTGCTTCTGTAGGCTTTCCAGTAGGTCCTCAATTTTATCCATGTTGGATGAAGCCGATATTGATGCCTGCAATTGATTCTGTAAGCTGCTCTGTATCTGTGTCTGCAGATTGGTCTGCATTGGAGTCGGCAGGCTTGTTTCTATGGTTGCCTGTAAACTGGACTGCAGAGCTGTTTGTGTGTTTGTCTGCATTGCATTCTGTAGGCCGGTCTGCATGGCGTTCTCTAAACTGGACTGTATTTGTGCCTGAAGGGTGTTCTGTAAGCTGCTGTGCATGGTGGCCGGCATCGGGGAGGCAGTTTGAGCCATGGGCTGGTCCAACAGAGGCTGCATATGACTGGAGTTCTGGGGCTGGCTCTGAGCTGGCAGGGTGGGCCCGGTGGAATTGAGCAGCTGGGGCGAGTCTGGGAGGAAGAGAAAATGGAAATAATCACTATAATCAAACAGTAGGTAAAGGCACTGGCAGAGGCATTGGAGCAATTCAGGAAGCATTGTGACATGTACAACTGAAAGAGGAGAGCATTGAAGTACTGTGTGCTTTGGGAAAAAAAAAAAAAAAGAATTCAGACCAGTTACTGAACTCTGATTTGCTGTACTTTAGAGGTGGAGAAGACCACAATCATCTTACCATTCTGGATGCCAAACACAAACAGGTTAGCCTGTCCTTGTGGGGCCACATTCCCACCCACAGTGGTCTGGAAAAGCTGCTCTGGGGGCTGCTGGCCAGGGTTGGCTACCACACCCACACCACCCTGTACTACAAAGATGGTTGTGCCTGGGGCTGGAGCCTGGTTGTTCAGCTCCTGTGAGCCAATAGTGCTCTGCAGGCTGGAAAGAGATGTCTGTGGCAAGAACAGCTCCACCGGTTGATTGCTCGGGATGCTGCTGGAACTTGGGCCCACTTGCATTGGCTGCTGTTCCTGGAACAGGCTCTGCTGTTGGTTCTGAGTGGATGTCGAGTTGCTGCCTGAGGAGCTCTGGTCTTGGAAAGACATGGGCTCTGCTGGGTCTGGCTGGGGGATTCCAACACTAATGCTCCCCATAGGGGAAGGGTCTTGGGTCTGGGTGCTGAAGAGAATAGTTGGGGGAATAGCCTGGGGGTTTAGATCTGTGGTGCAGAGGAGCAGACCTGTCTGCTGGGGTTGGGCAAGCTGGCTTTGGGGGACAGGGTTAGCCTGTTGGTGGTTTGGGATGCTTTGGAACAAAGAGCCCTGCTGGCCCATTGGAAGCTGTGGTGGCTGTTGTTGGTTCTGCTGTGGAGACTGCTGCTGCTCCATGGGGGTGCTCTGTTGCTGCATTTGAGAAAGCTGAGCTTGGGGTTGGTTCTGAAACATTGCAACAGACTGGGGCTGGTTGGATGTCTCCATGGAGGAGATGAATGCCAGCTGCTGCTGCTGTTGTTGGGGCTGAGGGTTCGGGGACAGGTATAGGGTTGACCCTGTGGACTGCTGCTCCGAGTTGAGGCTGCCACCAGTCAGAACAGTCAGCGTATTCTGGAGGAGTGCAGCCTGGACCTGCTGTTGGGAGCCCTGGGTCTCAGCCAGAGGCCTGGGTGATTGGAAGAGCTGTTGTGGAGGAGATGTGTGGGATGGAGGCTGTGTTGGGAAGCTGGTCTGAATGGTGAGCAGATCTCCAGCCTGTTGAAGGAGGGATACTGGCTGCTGTACTTGGGGGGAAGAGTGGATCTGGGGCTGAAGCAACTCAGCCTGAAGGTGCTGCTGTAAATTCTCCAAGACCTGCTGCTCTTGCAGTTGTTGTTGTTGTTGCTGCTGCTGTTGTAAGTTGCTCAACGCTTGATTTTGCTGCTGTTGTTGTTGCTGCTGCTGCTGTAGCTGATGTTGTTGTAAATTACTAAGTATTTGATTTTGTTGTTGCTGATCTTGAAGTTGGATGTTGTTAAGGACTTGTTGTTGCTGATTTTGTTGCAACTGTTGTTGCTGTTGAATATTCTCCATGATTTGTTGCTGCTGCTGCAGTTGCTGTTGGTCTTGTGGTTGTAATATAAGTTGTTGTTGGATCTGCATGTTGCCAAGAACTTGCTGCTGCTGTTGCTGCTGCTGTTGCTGCTGTAAGTGTTGCTGCTGTTGTTGATGCTGTAGGTTACCAAGGATTTGCTGTTGTTGCTGCAGTTGTTGATGCTGTTGAAATTGCTGCTGTATTTGTTGTTGTTGTTGCTGTTGTTGTTGTATCTGCTGCTGCTGTTGTATCTGCTGCTGCTGTTGTTGTTGTTGTATCTGCTGTTGCTGTTGTTGTTGTTGTTGTTGTTGTTGTATCTGCTGTTGCTGTTGTTGTTGTTGTTGTTGTTGTATCTGCTGTTGTTGTTGTAACTGCTGTTGCTGTTGTATCTGCAGCTGTGTAGATAGTGAATTATCTGTGGTTCCTAATCTAAGGCTATTCATGTTCTCCTGGACATGCTGCTGAAGGGATTCTGCAGAGGGCGTGGGGCTATACAGCACAGAGTTCAGCTGCTGCTGGGCTACGGCCGCCTCCAACACCTGCTGGAACGTGGTGTTACCTCCAGCCTGTAGCTCCCTTACTGCCCTTTCTAGCTGGGCCACCCCTTCCTGGGGGAACAGGGGAACCTGTGACTGTTGTGGCTGGGGCTGAGAGGGAGTGGCTATCTGGGGCATGGCCACGACTACGACCCCTCCACTATTATTGGAACTCTCAGGAGGCAGGCTGTCCTGGGGGTCTCTGAGGAATTGCTGAGGGACTTCTGGTGTCACTGGGGGGATTGTAGTATCTCCTGACACTGGGAAGGAGGTTGTGGGGGCAATGTCTTGCTTCTGTATGGTGCTGAGAGACTCTAGGCTAGGGAAGACAGGGGGCGCCTGGGGAAGCTCCACATCTTCAGGTTGTAAGGGCATTTGACTCTGAAAGGACTCCCCACCTGGATGAGGACTAGAGCTGAGCTCCAGGGTCTGCTGCACTGAGATAAGAGGGTCAGGGGATGGCTAAGAAAAGAATGAAAACAAAAATGTTACCAACTGTAATTCTGAAGTACATATTTTGATTCCAGTTTTTTGAGAATGAATGGCATTTTACCTTAAAGACATCTGTGGGTGGTGGATTGCTAGACACTTCCATTGGTGTGTCTTCTTGCCGTTTGGAAGGTGGACCAGAGCAGTCAGTTCGCTCAGAAGATATAGATTTTATCTGGTCATCAAATATACACGTCTTGACCAGGGAGGGTCCCTCTGTTTTTACTTTCCGGACATTTGAGTTATCAGCTGAGGGTAAGATTAGAAACACAGGATTGTTTTCTGTCTGTAAGAAGACTAAGCACCTATTTGAAGTCTATACCTTGAGCTTCACAGTTTGTTGACCTATAATGGTCTATATTGTGATTTAAGTTTCTGTAATAAGTCATTCATGAATTCTGGCATTTCAGCAAAACTGAAATCCATCATTTAAATGTTTCGGCTGTAAATGAAATAATAATAATAATATGGTCCCAGTATCTTAAAAATGGGATTACCATGTTAGCCATAACCATAAACCCCTATAAACCTCACAAAATTGCTTACTCTAATTCCAAAGAGAATATCACCATGAGGACTCAAAATTTTGAAATAGGTGACCTCTGGGCTTGAGCTAGTGACTGTACCTGAATCTGGAGTGTAGGTGAAGGGCTGGGCGTCATGTGATTTACCAGCATTGGTCATCACAAAAATTCCCACAGAAACTGGAGAAGTGATTGACTGGTTATGGAACGGAGGGACTGTCACTATCAAATGGTTCTGGAAAACATTAAAGATCATCAATCTCATTTTTAGTAAAATCTCATGAAGTGTGTGGCCAACCAAAGCAGGCAGGTTTGATACAGCAGCTTACATTATTCAAGGGGCAACAGAACGGTATTCATGTCATTCAGTTTCATTTACCTGATGGAAAAGGTCCATGTCAATCTTTGCCTCAGCTTGCCAGGAATTATCATCTACAAATAAAACAAGATATGTTTCTTTATTCTTCCATCCATAAAAGGTTTACAGAGAAACCCATATGCACACACATTATATTGAGATACAAGTAAGGACAACACTAACAACACCAAGCTGGCAACAGCACCTGCAATGTTCTCCTGAAAAATAACTTTGGTTCCTTTGAGGAAGTTCTTTCCAATGATGAAAACTTCCTCTCCTCCTCTCACTGAGCAGCTATGAAGACTCTTCTTCAGGATCTCTGGCACTCCTGCTGGCTGGGCTGGAGAATGGCAGAAGAGTCAAAGAATCAAAACTCACATGACATTTGGGCTAGTGTTTGCCAGAGGGCATGTGGAAGACGCTAAAACAAAAAGAAAGTTATATGGCAATCCTCGTAAATGCTTGACGCACGTTTGACGAAACACCACACTTCACTGGAAACACAGCACTTAGCCTTGTGAAGCCTGGTGGTGGCTGTTTGTAGCTTTAGACAAATTTTTTTAGTCTTTGTTGTCCTGAACTACTCACTGCAGAGGATGGGTGATGAGGGGACCTGTAGAGTAAGGACTGATCCATCAGATTGGGGGATGTTGACTCTGAATGCCAGCCTGGCACGTGTGCTCTTTTTCTTGGACCCTGCCACACCAATGCGGGCCTCCACATCTGCATTACGCAGCTTCAGAATTCCTACACAGTCCACCCTGTAGATATAACACAGGATTGGAAATACATGACCAGGACACAAGTACTTCTTAAACACAATTCTGAATTGTCTACAAAAAGTAACCCCTTACGCAAGTGTCATGTCATTGCTGGGCTCCAGAGGGATCTCAATAACAGTGGTGCCCTCTATGTCCACCTCCTTGCAGGCAGTGGTGTTGCGTCCTGTCACTCTGCATGCCTGGTAGAAACCATGAGGCTTGACTCTGCCTGCATCATTCGCTACAAACACCTGAAGCACAACTGGTTCACTCACACCCTCCAACTGGGGACAGAAAAAAACAACAAAAAAGAAATTGTGTGTAAATAATTTAACTTGACCTTCGATGATAATAAAAAACATAACATTATTAAAATAAGAAAATGAGTTCAAGTCAAAGCACAGTGGAGTAATTGCAAATTGCATAAAGTCATGCCTCCTTATTAAAGCATCCATGTTAAGCAACAGATGTGTCACAAAAACCACACATTTTGAGCATTGTGTAATGTGTGGATTAGGGTTGGGCTGATGTAAAAATGTTCAAACCGGTTTGATATTAGCCCAAATACTGGACCGGACCAGACCTACAATACCAAATTTTCCCACAAGGTGTCACATGTGACTCAGCCGCTCCCAATTGGAACATAATGAGCCCATGAATTGGTGTTTTTTTTTTTAAGTTTATTAACTACACAGTAAGCTCCAAAGCTAAAAGTAAGGAAGAAAAAGAAAAAACATGGAGAGAATGGTTTGGCAGACTCTGGCAACAAGGATCGTCTGTTCTGCAGGGACAGAAGACCTGAGTGGTGTACTACAAAGTGAGATTTGTGGGTTAGCGCTGTATGTTGAGCCTAAACCAATCTACGCACACAGAGGCTGAAGACAAAAGCCTGGGTTAACAAACTAAGTTGATAACCACTGCTATACCCGTTATCTCTGATTGGTGGTTTAGGGTTTGATGAGTCAGCTAACACAGAGAAAGCCTGGCAATGTTGAACTTGCTTCGTAGTACAACCCTCAGATACTTCCCTCGCCCTGTATCTTATGCTCTGATTGGCTTTAGGTTGTCATCTGCTGTCATTGGTAAAAAACAATTTCGCACTACAGGATTTGGACCCGCTGACAGTTCAAGATATTCAACCTGCTATATATCTCTCAGCACTCATCTCGTAGATTGTGCCTGTCATTTTTTTTTTTGCACTCAATACACTAATAGCTCAGTTTACAGCCTAAACAAACATAATATTAGGTTAATCACGTTGTCATATTGCGATAATGCAATACAAGTTGAATTTAGCCCTGTCGGCGCAGGTTGCAGATGTAAGCTACTTTTTAATTTGCCAGAACGTCTCATAATGACAAATGCTGGTTCAGTCAGTTTTCATAAAATTAAAATGGTTTATGCTCGTACACCGGAATAGACCGACATAACCGGAGACCGAAGCAAACCTGGTGTGGATGCTTGCCATGGTTACCAGAAAGAGTCAGCTCTTTTTTCTTTGTGCCTGGATCTCACAAAAATGTACAAGGGAAATACACTGCAGATGGAAAATGTTATATGACAAAAGAAGCACGTGAAGTTGTACAAGAATAAACTTCCTAGGATCTTTACTGTTATTATCATACATGTGTACTGATGAATTTCAGAGTTGGTTTGTTGAGTGCTTCATACTTTACACACAATAACACGTGGGAGCTGCTCAACACTGTGGTGCACAGTACTCCACACTCTGGGTCCTGTGTATTTTTGGCCAACTTAGGTGTTAATGTGTTTCCTGTGTCAAGAAGCAGCCGGTGGCCGCCTTTGTCAAACCTTGATAGTGGGGAATCCCTGCTGTGTGCGGTCTTTGACAGAACCTCTGCTGCCCTCAGTCAGATAGCGAGCTCTGTGCTGGGTCTCTGGCTGCACCAGGATCTTTAGCTCCTTCCCGTCACTCCTCTGGGGGAACTGAGCAGACAGTGACCCCCCCTTCACTGCAGTCCCCGACTCAAGAGAACTGCAAGGAAACAAAAAACACGTGATGATATTAATATGACTTACAGAAATTAAATTAGCCCAGACAAAACTAAATCAAATGAACTTTACTGTATCCCTACAGAAGGACAGAGGTTACTCCGAGTTAAAATGCTGATAGAATGTACATTGGACAAGGGTCACCCCACCTGGCCATGGGACTGGTCTTGTCTGTGCCCAGCTGGGAGAGCACAAAGTGAGGGGCTTTGGCGCTGTCAGCGTCAAACACATCCATGCTGTCCTCCGGAGGAGCAGGCTTGGGGCCAGGCCGCTGGCGGGGGGTGCGTTTTCTAGACTTGCGCGGCACCTCTGTGTTGTCGTTGTAGGAGATGGAGCTGATCAAGCTGAAGTTTGAGACGGAGTCGTCAGCCCACATGCTGCTGCTGTGCTCTGAGTCTGGACCTGGTGGACCAGGTACATTAGGCTCCTCTTGGCAAGACATCTGGCTGTCGTCAAAAAGGTCCTCAGGTGGCGGGGATATGCTTAACACAGGCCTCCGTTTTGATGGGGTGTTCTGAGGCTGCTGGACTCCTAGACCTGACAACACTCCTGACCCAATGTCTCCTGTTGCAGCATTTGCTCCAGTGTTGCTTCTGCTGGGGGCAGATACAGCACCCTCCATACTTTGCACCTCTGAAGCTCCTGCTCCATCTCCTCCGGTCGAGTGGAGATGCTGGGGAACGTTGAGATGGTCTGAGGATGAGGTAGAGGAGCCAGTGGATGGGACTCCCATAGCCAGGGAGGAGGAGGCAGAGGGGCTGGAGGTGGAGGACGTGGCATCTGTAGTAGCATATACAGATAAATAAGTTAGTACAGATGTTCAGCACAGAGCAGGCTAGCAGTCCCATTCAAGCAGCTGAATTTGTGCATGATTTGTATTGATTTCCCCTCTTCCCAACTCTAATTTCAACAGACTGTTGTGGGTTATATGCTCTCACTGTGCATGCGAGAGCTGTCAAGCATTGATCAAATATTCTGAAGTTAAAGTTGAGAAGGGTACTATAGGTCCCACAATGTTTTGATTCCTACAAAACCTCTCAATTAAAATCAATGTGACAAAACTGACATGCTTTGTTTACAAAAACAAAAGCAAGCTACAAATTGCTACATACACATTGCCAGAAAGAAACATGACAGAATCTGGTCAAACTTTCTTGTACAGCCAAATTTGCAAGCTGGTAATGTGGCGCCAAATCAAATTTGCCAGGGTTGCCAGGGTTACAGTACAGTTTGTGCAATGTGCATTCAGTAGTAAACAGTCGTTTGCGCATGCCAATTGGAAGATTTGGTTGGGACTGAACGTAGCCATGGAGACAGAATAAACAAGCCTCTGACCTATGGAGCAGTGAACTGCAGACCATTTTATATGCAGACACTCCCTGCCTCAGAGGGAACTTCCTGCAATAAAAACGAGACAGCCAATGAGCAACAAGAGAGCTGATCATTCAAGATTCAACTTCTGTCAATCAGTAAATTGGATGAGTTAATACACTGAAGTAAGGAGTAACTTTTGAAGCTGATCATTTAAAGACATTTTGAAGCATGTGTATTTGGTAAATGATGATCTGAAGGACATTACAGTAGTCATGCTTTTGGTCAGCACTGCTTAGGGCCATCTGGGTCAGACAGGATAGTTAAAAGGTAGCGTTAACAGGAGCGCTCTCTGCAACATGACCATGGCCAGTTAGTTTGCTCTCTAGAGGAAACTCAAGACTAGAATCCTTCACAGTTATAGCGGATGTTGGCTGCCCTGAACCATGATCCAAGATCAGACCATACTCCTTTGGTCTGCTAAATGATATTAAAAAGACAGTCTAAGGATTGTTAGGGGCAACTTCACTGTTTCATAAAGAGACAGAACCTTCATAATTACTGAAAATGTCAGCTGCTTTGAAACATGGGAGTAGATTAATCATTTAGCTGCAAAGCGCAAACAGTTTGAAACCTCAATAAATTATCAGATGACCTATTGTTGTATGAGTATGTGTGAATGACAAATGTGCATAGGCAGTTTCTGCTTTAGGCACTTGTTAAGGCATTTAAAAACAAAACCTTACTATAATGTGACCTTCTGATGGACAGGCTAATTCAAAAGTGCTAATACAGACACAAACACAGGGACACAACATAATGCCATCACATGGGAGATGTCTGAGATGACTGCTTAAGCCAAAAGGACATTATCTGGATCGGCAGCACTGCTGATTCTGTATGTGGTTTTGTTGCATCTCTAAAGCTGGACCACCTAAATACATTTTTAGCTGCCTTAAAAGCCGAGTGAAAAAAACAAAGCATTAAGCACAAGCACCACAGGGAAAATAAATTAGAAAAAACAAGCTATGGTAGCATGCTGTTAATGCAAACTCAACATTTATTGGAGCTGTTATCCGGAGTAAAGCTTCCAGGAAAAGAGGACCGTGTATGACTTTCACTACATAGAAACCATTGAGACTACTAGCGTGGCAGTAGTAGTATAGGTTAGTTTGATGTTAACAGAGTCTTGAAGCTAGTCTAAAACTATATTTGTGATTTTTCAATACATCTATTTTCAGTCAATCAGTTTTATAAAGTAAACTGAATAGGTGAAGAGTTGCAGGCACGTATTGCAGTTGCTGTTTGGGTGAATATCAAAGCCCCAACACACAAGAGGCAAGGTAAGCAATGCCTCTTCCCATGCTGCTGCTAGTATTATAAGGGAAGATGTTTGTCACACAAACATCTGAAGTACCCAACAGGGTCACCTAACACAGACACTGTCAAACAGGCTGACACAGGGCTAACCGAAACAATGACACAATCGACATTCCCCAATTGGTGGTTTCTCTGATACGGTACAATGGAAAAATTGACAATTCCAAAATATATTTATATACAGCTCAGAGTCCGACTGTAAAAATCAACTTTAACACTCAGCCCCATTCCCCAAATGGTACCACCGTAGCCTTGTGGAACCGATTTACTGAAATCTTATATGAATGTACCTTCTCATGCAAGCAGTTTTAAAATACCTTAGCTGACAAATAAAACTATTCTAGACCATATAATCTCCAACAGTCACAAATACTAATTGTCTCAGAAACTGGTGAAAGGGTGAAGTTGCCCCCAGACACTAATACAAGGCCATATTAGTTTCTTCACCCCTACTGTTTTGGGGAATAGTTTGGCAAGGGGAAACTGATCCCAGATCATGGTTTTCATGGACTGAGGAGGTAGCTCACCTGAGGCCAAGGCTGCAGAGGGGGGAGGTCCCGCCTCTCCCCCACTCTTCTGGCTCATGGTGGATGGGTCTGTCTGGGTGGACGACGGCTGGAGCTGGAGCTCTTTGGGGAGGAGGTCATAAACCGATTCTGTCAGAGGGTGAGCAGGAGAAGATAAATTAGGTTCTGAAAAACATAAATCAGACTGTTGTTTATTACAAGACCAAGTTACTAGAAAAGAGTGTCCACATTTCACAAGTAGATTTTTTTTGAGTTCAGTAGTTCTGCTTTAAGTTTTTTTTATAAATAGTCCACTGAAATTCACCTTTTAAAGAGGACAAAATATCTGCTTTTGCTGTCAGTAAACTTAACAGTTAAACCCCTTGAACACCAAGAATACATTATCATGTATTTAACCTCCCATGTTGAACATAGGACCTCACAGGTTCCGTACCAGACAAACATTATAATTTAAGCCACTGCAGGACTGCCTTGAGATGCAGTACCATTAATGACAACTAGATGCTGGCTCCAAAAATGTTCAGACTGCACTGAACTAAATTCCAAAAGACCCAACTTCTCTTTTGAAATACAGTAGATACATTGTCTTCGCAAAATGGTGTCAATAGTTAATTTAACTTGTTCTAATGGAATCCTGGTAACAAAACTACTACTGTATCTCACTTAATTGTTGTTTCTTTGCTCCTTTTTCAAAAAATAGTGTAAGCAATCATGGAATAGGACTGAAAGCAAACCTGGTGTCATGATCACATTTTTTCCAACATATGCAAAAACAATCTGCAACACTAACACAACACAGGCTATCTTTTCATAAACTAAATTAGCAACCCATGGGGTTTGGTGTAATAAGACCCACTGAAACATTCCTTGATATTTGATAGTAAGAGGATTCCTAGAAGACTATAACCAACCACTGCAGCTACACTGGAGTAAAATGCATTTGATGGCAGATAAACACATGCTTCGGTAGTCTGGTTGCTAAGAAACAGGGACCCATCAACACCCTGACATGGATATTTCAGCTGTGCATCGGTGGCACCCAGCATGTGTAGTAGTCATCTGATACTCAGCTATGACTTAGCACCAGCAGAATGGTGAAACTGACAAGACATATGATCTTGCACTTCTGTGACGTCAACAACACTGTTGAGGGAGTGACAACACAAAGTCACCACAGTTCACACAAAGAACTGCACAGTGCTCTAGTTCACACAGACAGACAAGACTTAAAGCATTGAGAAGGAAGCCAAATCATGATATATTGATAAAAGGGATAAAACTTGTTTGTCTGTCCAGAGGGCTTGGAGATATAGCCTGCAGCCAATCCCATTACAGCTGAATGACATTTTGTTTGTGGTGCTCCAAGTGCCAAACAATTGCATTTACATCAACAATGTTTCTTTCCTAATACAGAAAGGGTTCACAGATAGAAAAGTAAAAAGTGGCCCTCTGTGAAACTGTTCACAATGAGATCTGTAGACGATTGTCAATAACCATGTCATTTGGATTGAACCCTCCCTTTAAACCAGACAAATCATCTTTACACAAAGTTTAAAATAGAATGCAAAATAAAAGACCACTATAAATCTAGGTATATTGGACAATAGCTTATATTATAAACTTTAATGTGGCCTTGAAGCGAATAGCAAAGTGTGCATTATCCTCACTTTGACCCTCCATCTGTGTCTGTTGTGCTTTGTTCATGGTGTGAAGAGAGAGTGTCTTTGTGCATGGACATATTCGAGATTGACCGGCAACCCAACATGACCTCAGTCTTGACTACTACCCCTTTCACACAGGAGATGTGTGTATGATGTAAGTCTACTGAATGTGTGTTCAACCCGCCTGGAACCCATTCAGCTGCAACGAAGAGCATTCACATATGAACAAATGTCATCACCATTCAGACTCACACTGACTCTGCAGCAATGGGCCATAACGTATTCCTGCCAAAAAACAGAATAACCTTACATAATAAAGATAATACAAAATGCCTGTTCGCTGAGCTGGGCATCTTCCGACCCAGGTTGGGTAACACGGGTGACAAAGCCAGGCTGGACGACACGCACTCACCAGATCAAAATTAGTCAACGCTGGGTTAAACCATGTCACTGTGCTGGTCTCAATGGGGTATAAATCACTCACTCTCCCCCAAGTGCTTGTAAGTCACATTTCCCTCCATTTGCACCAGATCAAAACATGAAATCCACACGACCTTTGGTAAAGTGATCCAAGGTCAGCTAAGGATATAAAAAGATAATTGTTTTTACAAACTGGCAGTTGTTATGGGGATGCAAATTGTAAATTGGTTTATTTCAGCCATTGTTTTTCCATGGGTTTCGCATCAGCACACATACGTTAATTTTATAATGCCATTCATAAATAGCAATAATGTAGCATAGTTGTTATTCATCAAAAATAAACTTCAGAGATAAATGTTTAAAGCTCCAAAGAAAAAAATCAGGAAAATAAAATTCAGAACTTTATACTGCTAAAATAACCCACTAAAAATGTACTACAGTGCTGTTTAAATGTTGTTTACTTATTTTGCTCATTCTCAGCAATCACACTGACAGAAAAGCTGCCCAAAATTAGTGTTACTAGATCACGGGGCACTTTATAGCCTTTATAGGGAGCAAAAACTCCCATGAAGCTTATCAATAAATAAATGAGTATATGTATTTACATGTGCGCTAATAAGTTTAGTATAGTTACATAAATTTAGTAGGGGTGGGGAGAAAAAAAATCAATTCACTTACGTATCGCAATTTTTTTAAACAATTTTTTAATCAAATCTTTAATGCCTGGATTGATAAAATCCACATTTGGTTGCGGCTCTGCACGTACTCATAGAATTGGAGTTACATCCAGGTAACTACTAGTTTATATAAAGTCTATGACATATACACATGCAGAGGCCCCGACCCGGAGCCCTCGGTGACGATGTGGTTTTAGCAGAGGAGACCCACAGAAAGGACATTAAACCCCACAAGTGGACCCGCTGCGGACATGAGGCTTCCTGTTACTGCAGATTATGGATCAGTGAGGTCCCCAAAGTAGTTACAGACTACAAACCACACACTGACTGTAACACTGCTGCCTAACTGTCATCCTTTGTGTCACTCACTGAAGCACCAACAGCACAACAAGTGATCACACACAGAACTGCATCTGTCCAGAGACACCCTCACATGACAAAAGAAACAATCATTTATCGTATAGTGTGTTATTTTTGGTAGTCAGCATCTTATCTTATTTTATGGCACTAGCTTGATGAGCAGGGACAGCTAAATGTTTACTTCAAAAAGTATGTTTTTTTTGCCCCCATTCTATTATACATTTATTTTCCTCTTTTCTATGCAGTATAGCAATGATGCTGCTGAAATAAAAGTCAGAAAGTGTAACTGACATGTGATGATATACAGTCTTATGATTAGACTTTTTCCCATGGTCTAGTGTTATTAAACTGGAAAAAAAAAAAAAAAATCACATTAAATTGTAATATCGAATCACAATACTTGTAGAATTGCAATACTTAAAAATCACAATGCTTAGACTTACTTACAATAGAATCAACACAAATATCGTGAAAGATTCCAATCGAGAGAAAACTGTATCGTCCCAGCCCTAATATTTAGTCAACTTATGTTAAACACATAAGGCTGACAGTCAGCACAAATTGATTAACATACATTTTTGCTCAATCATTTGTTATTTGGGTATGTAAATGCATAGTGTGGATTTCATTCAGTGTTTTGAATTTACTCATGAGCCAGTGTGCCCAGGGAGTGAACAGCATGCAAAACAGTATTTGTCTATACAAACTATGGAGTGGTGGTGGGAAATTAAAAAAAAAAAAAATCAACA
This sequence comes from Lateolabrax maculatus, assembly GCA_031216445.1. Classification (NCBI taxonomy): domain Eukaryota; kingdom Metazoa; phylum Chordata; class Actinopteri; order Acropomatiformes; family Lateolabracidae; genus Lateolabrax; species Lateolabrax maculatus. The sequence goes on from CM062214.1 coordinate 13,640,573, forward strand.
CAGTTGGGTAAGATTCCATTTTCTGATACTGACACCAGCACAAAACTTTTCATCCAAATGAAAGTTAAAAATGCATGTGTTCATTTTTGTCAAACAGCTGTACATAGAATTGACAATAGTACACAAGAATCAAAGTAAATGTTTGGCGGTCACTTTTAGTACTTGATGGTGTTTGATTTTCCATTCAACCATCACATTACATTTGGGACTCAAAAAGTGTTGGGCTTTAATACAAAACTCTATTCATCAACATAAAAACCTTTAACACTAACCAGGTCCCTTCATTCTCCTTCTCTTGTAGAGAAGTTACTAGAAAAACTGCCTTCCTGTGAACCAAGTAAACATCTTAATCAATCCATTTGACTGACGGAGGAAAACTACAGAGTTACTATACAAGAGCAAATATAAGGCTCGTCTTGACTCAGATAAACCTCAGTGGAAAAGAAAAATAAATTTAACTTCCCAATATTCCCAGATTAATACTGGACACTGGAAATGTCCAGGGAATGGATTTTGGTGTTGGTCCTTGCTTTTATAGAAGTCAGATGACATCTGCACAAGTTTATGTGCACAGCTCTACAAGCTTGTCAGAGTATGCCCAAAAAAGTAGGCTGCAACACACTAGCCAGCCAGGGGGCGGACTGACTTTAACCTACACTTAGAACAATTGCATTACCTCATCTCACAGTTATGTACTGCTCACATTACACATGCTACCAAATGGCAAGGCCACCAGTCCATTTTTATTATTTGCAGCTGGCCTGGGGCTTAGATGAGGGGTGACAGATGAATAGACAATTCATGAAGGTGATGTTTTTGTTGCAAATTAAAAGAATATGCAGACCAAGAATGTATCTCAGTGCCCAATAATGGCTGCTTTAATTACACTCTTGAACACATAACGATATGCTCAAGCCAGCGTACAGACAAAGGAGCTACTCACTGCACTCAAACCACAAAGAATGCAATTTTTGGCTATTTTACATCAATTCTGTTTACTTTGAAACTGAATTATACTGGCGTGGAATGGCTGGATACTCTATTTGGTTATCCAAGGGCCCTGCTTATGAAATTTAGATGAATAAACCAGATCAGTTGTTTCAACTTAAGATACACCACAAGTACTACCATGCAGTACATCTAGTTTTACTGTACTAGCTTACAAATGTGCAGTGAATAAACAAACTCAAACAAACATGAAATGTGTCAATATAAGTTATGAGGCAGCAGGCTTTTAAAGTAGTTACTTTCATTTCTTGTCATAGGTCTCAGGTGACAGTAAACGAATCCTGATGGATGCATATACTGACATGAACACACTCAGTTCAGGCTCAATGGAATAACAATAGAACAGAACTTAAATAAACCCAGATTTCGTGTTTATTTCTAACTTTTTCATTTTGGTCTTTGCAGTGTTGTTCTCATAATGTACAAAAATGAATGACAGACAACAAATGTTCTGCGCCCGCCACTCGCTATGCGACTCACGTCGACAACGTCAAATCCAGAGTGACATAAGTGTATCACAGCAGCTGTATTCCAGCACCGCAACTTCACAGCACGACTGTTTGAGGGCGAGATGATGGATCTCCATTTCTCATGCTTCCGCACTGGAAAGCCTGTCACCAGCGTACGTAGTTACTGATGCCTATGTTGTTACCACAGTAACCAATGCAGATGGGTTGGTGATGTCTGGACACACAAATCTGATCTGATCACTTGCAAATAACAGTGCGGACAGTCTGCCTTAAAGATTTCATTTGAGAAACAAATGCGATTTGCCTGCAGTCTAAACAAAACCTTAGATTTCTGCTGCCACCCCAATATAAAGGAGGTAAATGCAGGTTCATTCATGGTGCTGGACACAGATTTGAAAAACAACATCAAATCACAACAACATCATTCCAGAAACAAAATCCCCTTTCTCTGGATAATCCACAGACTGCACTGTGAACAACTTTGGAACTACTTTCTATTCCACAAGAAAACAGTAACATGCTTACTGAACACATGATTATTATTTTACTGTCGGATCAAATTTATATCACCTATAAAATCTATATATGGAGCTACAATGAATGTCCAGTGTGTCAGTTTCACACAGTGGAATATAATCGCACACACTGATGCCACAGCTCAACTTTCTCACACTAATAAATGGTTGTGAGATTTTTCTCCCCTAATGACTGAGCATAAACTGTCTTTTTTGATTTTCTAGCTATCCAAATGAAAACAATAAAGGGGAGCAGGACAACATATTCGATTAGATAACCCTTTAGCAAGTTCCAAAGCAATGTTTTTCTCTTATTGAATATTTCACAATGTTGGGTGATATACTTATTTTCTCTCACATGTTAAATTAGCCTTAACATAAGAGTTGGCAGTGAATACCGGGAATGTGGCCATACAGCAAGGAAAAGTATGACAAATTTAGTAGTACTTTTTGTAATGGAAATCTGGCATCCTGAATCAGTTGTCATTTACATTGACACATAGTTAAATTCACATTACTGTCATTTGTGTCAGTTACAGAGTTGGAAGACTACACAAGTCCTAGAGGTGCTTCCTAGAACGACAGTAGGGCAAATGGGGTACATCTCATACATCTGCTAAAAGACCCAGCACACAAATATTTATTGCATTATCGCTATTAATATTAACTTTCCACCTTAAAGAGATTGTGGTTCAGTAGGTCACTATTGATGTTTTATATTTGACTCATTTCGGGCCAGGGAAACCACGACCAACTAAACGCAGCAATGTATTTTTGGCATGCAAAAATTCAACTCGGCCAGTTGACCCCTCTCCCACTTACAGTCTGACATACATGAGGTCTGCCACTAGATCTTTCATGATCAGCCAATTACTGAGATATAAATAAAGAATCATCATGTGACACAGTGTGACCATATGGCAGGCTCAACTGAGCATTTCAGGGTCAGTGCTTTTTTCTGCCGGCTCATGAGCAACCTATGCATAGCAGCCAGACAGATGTGGGACCAGCAGGTCCAACAGCAGGCAGGTAAAGATTGTGTTGGGTAGAAATGCAATTTGTTAACCACAAGCGACCAAAACGTGGACTACATCTAAGACCAGGGCGTAAAATAACAGAGGAAGCTCTGTTGTCCACCGGTGTCCTATGAAAATGCATAAACCCATGAGTCTCAGGTTACCACTTTAAGAGCATTACATAACAACACACAAGGCCCCTATGATAATTGCCAGGGTTGAGAAGCAAATTCACAGACAATGCCTTTATGAAAGAAGTTGATGGACTCGACGGATGGGAAAGTGCAACTGGGAAGCCAGCACGGATGCACTAACCCAGGTGACCACAAGAGTTAACGGTGTGGATCCTCTCATGATGCAGCAAACGCCGTCTTGATAATAACACACCAGTCGGCCGAGACGTGTCCAGATTACAGATGGAATAAATGTGGGCACCGGTGGCCCCCCGTGTCCCGGCGGGGAGGACACCGTGCCCCGCAGCTCCGGAGTGCCAGCACCTGCATTCCTCCTGCGAAACCAGACCAGGACGACTCTGACTCCAGTCCACCCACAAAAACCAAAACAACAGAGGGGGGGGGGGGGAAGACAGTAACTCTGCCAAACTTGAACACAGGCAGGACAGACAAAAAAAACAAAAACAAAAAAAAAAAAAACACGCGAGTACAACATTTAGCCCCTCGCCTCGCGATACAAACACGCGTGCACACGCACACCCCCGCAAGACTTAAGCGCGTTAAACCACGAACAATGTGGCGGCTAGCTCACGGTGCGCACCCAACGCGACGAGAGCCGTCGGCCCGCCAAATAACGACAAAACCCGACCACATCCACACCATCTTGCGTGTCAGGGGCGTGCGGGAGACGAGCCGCCTCGCCTATCCCGGTCCTCCACGCATGTGACCCGGACAGCTAGGCGGCTAGCTCGCCGAGCTAACGGCAGAGGAGAAGCTAACCGCCGCCAGCTAGCGGCTCAACGGGAGCGTCCAAAGCTCCGGATTAAACCAGTTAGCGGCGCCATAACAACGTTCAGCTTTATTTAGTAAGATGTCTTACCTTTCGAGTATAGCGATTTGGGGGAATTGAGGTCGAGATCCGAGCTAAGGAGGGATATGAAATCAGAGGGCATCGCAGCTCTTCATCGAGGGGAGGGGAAGCGGACACTCTTTAGAAGAAACGAAGTCAGCCAGCTTTTTTTTTTTTTTTTCTTGCCAATAAATATTGCGTTTCACAAGCGGAATGTTTTTTTTTTTTTTAATATACAGAGTGGAACATCGAGACAGTCTCAAGGCGACCAAAACTAAACTTTCAATGCCCCAACAAAAAAAAAAACCGTTAACTAGCACGTCTCACGCTACTGTGTGTGTGTGTGTGTGTCTCTGCTGAGCGGAGACACACTTCGTGCTACGCTGAGACGAACACACACAAACACACACACTCGCCTACAGTTGGTCGGCCCACCTCTTAGCCCCGCCCCTTTCTGCTGCCTCTGGGCATGCGCAGTGGGCCCGGGGTGAGAGTACAGTAGGGCCCCAGCCAGCACAGAGGAAAGTCATTACATTGTAGGAATATTGTTGACATTTATTTATTTATTTTTTGTCATTTGTTTTATGCTAAAATGTTAATTGGTTTACATCTTGTGCAATGTGCTTTGGCAGTACTATGTTTCAATACGGTCATGCCAATAAAGTCTTTTGAATTTGAGTTTGTATGGTTCGTTCTTATTATTGTGGGCCACTTGTGTCTTATTTATGTCTTTATTATAACATTTACACCATGGGTAGGTGTGACATCAAGCGGAATCAGTTTTTGGGAAATGTTGGGAGAAGTCACCACAATTTAAAAATACAAAATTATGCATTTAATATCTTACTAAGGTAAAAATGCTGTGTTACATTGCATAATATTTGAGATAATATATAGTTATTACTGATTCTTATATTATAGCTGGTGGAGGTGGGGCTAATTTTAATTACTTTTATGCTGTTGGGCAGTTTAATCTATAACAATGCATCATATTTTATAAACTCATCATATGTTTTGTATGTAAAATCTTAATCTGCAAAGTAACTATAGCTGTCAGATAAATGTATTGATGTAAAAAGTTAACATTCCCTTCTACCTCCAGAGGTAGATTGTTGTTTGGGTGGAGAACCAGCAGCAGAACCATATCGATGACAATAGGTCCACCTTTGCCCATTTGAGTGGCGTCCAGTTGTCTGGTGGCAGTCTGCCTCTGGGCATGATGTACCAATGTTGTTTTGATTGTTTAGGTGAAAGGTCGTTCACTTCATCCGCATGAACTACTGTAGGTGTAGCCACAGAACTTGAATCTCTAGTGGGTTGATTGGAACCTTTTGTCCCACATCCATCCTATTATGTTATCAGAGATGTCTCCCCTGTTCAATAAAATATGTGTCTATAAACATTAAAAAATGGGACACTCTCCCCAATGGTACTCCCTGCATTAGTACCCAGGGGTCCTTTTAGAGCTCCTGTGTCCAACTGGACACCAGAGAGACATTTAGGCATTATGGTCCAAGTCGCAGCCCAGACACAAACAAACCTTTGACACTCACAACTCATGAGGTAGAGCAACAGCATAAAAGCCAGAGCCATCACTGGCTACTTAAGCTCCAAAATCCTAAAGTGAGAAGGAGTTCAGTTCTACATCTAGGTGTAGTTTTGCTAGGTTGGAGGGAGTGTTTTTCCAGTTAATCACATTATATTTAACTCTGCTCCATTTATACTGTCTGAAACATTTTACATTTTTGAGACTGTGCCATCATGATGAGGTCATCTAGATAACAAAAGATTCTCATGCTTTAGTGCATCAGCAACTTGACTGCTGCTCCACATTTTTGGGGAGGTAGGGAGTAGCCAAGGGATGGTCATAGGCTATTATCTAAAAGTCTGTTTGCAATAAGCAAAAAGAAAGCAAGGCTCTTTGCAGTCGGTTACACTAAACCAGTTGCCTGGTTTAACAGAACTGAAGTGTCAACAGATTCTTCAAAGTCAGCATACAGGGCAACATGCATTAATCTCATATTTCAAGTTACCCTGGAAGCTATGAAATAGCCAGAAGAATGACCAATCTCCCTGTCCTTTGCAGTAATAACAAAAACTGCTCACTTAAAACAGTAGTTGAATTACTATACTAGCAAACAGGAATGGTGCAAGGGGAACTCAAAAAAGTAGCTGTGTGCAGAGCAGCTACTCTCTATGTAACAATGCTGCCACTCTTAGTTTGTGAGAGGGGAAGTAGCAAGCTGCAAAGCAGAGATTGGATAAAGCTTCTTTGTATATGCTGATGTGGCCCTCACTGCTGCAACCTTATTCTTTACAACCACACTAAACTCCAAAAAGGCATCAGAATTTTTTTGAGATTAAAAGAAAACTGGTTTGCAAAACATAAAGACACAAATTATTCACACTGAAAAATCTAACGATACAAACAATGTTTGCATAAACATATGAAAGAAATAAGTAATAGGCCTTTTTCACATAGTAGGAAAAGCACAAGTATTTTCAAAAAACATTAATAATGCTTTCTTCTCAAGTGTTCTATGACAGCGAGCCAGCACACAATACCAGGACGCTGAAATGGAAGCAGTCATCATCTAGAAAAGACTCAGCAGACAGGCAGGACACCTGCAACAGGTAACCAAACAGGTTTACAGGCAGGTAGCTGGAACAAGGGAACCCTGCTGCCTTCTCATACCAAAGAGCTAATGGAACGATTAGGAACAACCGTGGGAATTGTCATGTCACACAGGCAGACAGGTGTGGAAAACACACACGAAAATTGTCTTCCAATTTAATTAAAACATATTTTACTAAGAATAATAGATAAAGTAGACCAAATACACAGGCATGTTAAATGTTTTCAGTATTTTCATTGGTCACATTTTTTTTGTGTGATAAATATTGTGTCTCACTTTAGACAATGGTTACTTTATTTTTAAAACAAAATGTGTCATTTAGAGGCAGTATAGATCCTGTTCATTTGCCTTTATTTGGTTATCTAGTGGTAGTCATTATTTCTAGGTGTTGAATTGGTGGTTGGGTTGGTCCTGTGGATTTTTCTAATATTAAAATAGTCTATAAGGCATATAGTTTGTTGATATTAATTATATCTTGTTAATAAGAATAACGGAAGTTTAAATATAATAAAAAAAAAAGTGACTTTGGATACTGACTCTCATGTGGCAAACGCTGCTCGTATTTTTTCAGCCTCAATTTCCCAGAAGGCTTTTCGGGCATCGTCACCGTGTTGTTGCGGAAGTGCCGGTGGACGCTGTGTTGGTCATTTTCTACTCCAACAGTTGCACTCATTCTTCAGAGCAGATCTTCCTTTTTCTGGGCTTGTGTTTGTAGCGCCATCGCACGCGTGACAAACATAACACGCCATGGCTGCTCTAAAATACGCAGGCATGGACGATACAGACAGCGACGACGAGTTGCCTCCCGGGTGGGAAGAGAGATCTACGAAAGATGGTTGGGTCTACTACGCAAAGTGAGTGAAATCCCACTCGCAACGCTAGCTGTCAGCACCAACATGCTGTATTCAGGAGTTCAGCGTTTGGCTCCGTTCACAACCTCATATCAGTGCTGTCTGCAGCTACACCGGTTTACACAAGCTCCCATGTCTGAATTTTGCAGCATGATGACGGATATTTAATGTGACATGTCTTGATAGGACTGTCACTATGGTATCGCGAGTCATGCTGTAGTTGCAGTAGTAGTGGCTGCAGCACTGTAGCGCAGGGGTTGTGAGACGAGAGGCATAACTGCAGGTCAGAGTCACTCTTTGAAAATAAAAGTCCTGAAACCCTCATCAGTGATGGGACAGTACGTTAGGAAGACACAACCTGTGGTTCCTCTACCTGCAGAATGTAAAACAGTTGGCGAAACAACCGTGCCAACATGGCATTTGCTCAACATTTCATCTTGCTCTGTACACCAGTATCTTTCATTGATGTGCTACACATATTCAAAGTCGGTTTGCGTGCCATGGGCCTGTGTGATGTGTAATGTTGGTTGTTTAGTGTGCCCTCTCTTTTTGTTTTCTTATATGAATATGTGTGTATGGGTCATGTGTCCCAAGTATTTGCTTGAATTGCAAAATGTTTGTAGTCCTTTGTAATCTGCTGTTGCCATGATTGTGTGTGCCTTTTCTATAACAGCTTTCATTAGGCAGTGTTTAATTTATCTTGTATATTATATATAATAAAAAAAATTGTAGTAAGGTAAGCATTGCTGAGTTAATTTTTCCAATCTTCTTTTTGTCCCTGTGTCTCTGTCCAACAGCCATGATGAGATGAAGACACAGTGGGAACACCCCAAGACAGGAAAGAAAAAACGTTGTGCTGGAGGTTTGCTTTACTCACTTGTTTTTCAGTGTCTTTCGTGTATTTCTATCTGCATAAGGGAACGTTTTTTAAAATAACTTTGTGTCCTAATGGTGTTAGCTTTACAGTCAGCGGATTAAACAGTTGCTTTGTTGAATGACTTGCTCCTTGTTTACAGTAACTTTGTTTGTGAAAGGCTATAATGTTTCTAAATTACGTAAAGATCACCTACAGCAAAATTATTAATTTTGTTCCTATGCATTCTGGCTGTTAAAGAAAAGTGATGTGTGTCTTTTCCCACAGATTTACCCTATGGTTGGGAGCAAGAAACTGATGAGAAAGGACAGATAGTTTATGTTGAGTAAGTGGATTGATCATTCAACAAATCATTTTATTTTAGCCTCACAGGATATGCTAGACTGTACGAATCTTGGATAACGTCTCTATTATAACATCCTATTTTCTCTGTCATTTTCAGTCACATTAACAAGCGGACCACATATTTTGACCCACGTCAGGCATTTACAGTAGAGGATGTGTTGGTGAAGCCAAAACGGTATGATGGAAATACTGCTGCTCTAGAGATCCTGCAGGGTCGTGACCTCTCTGATAAGGTCGTCCTCATTACTGGAGGCAACTCTGGCATTGGTGAGTTTCATAAAATCCTAATCTGTTTTACCAATTTAATAATGTTTTGTTATAGCTATGTTAGAAATCATCAGTATGCAGTAAAGTGTGTCTCCACGACGATGCCACTAGGTGGTGATGTGGTATTACACTGCAGTAGAAGGGTGCTTGACAAGAGCATCTCTGCCCCCTGAAAGTCCTCATGTCTCCACCACCATACATTCATCAACATTAGCTTCCAAAATGATACACTTAGACTCAACAAATCACTCCTTAATAACGAACATGATTGTATTGAAGTTCATTAGCCGGGCTGAATTGGATGTCATTGTTAACTGTAATGAATGGTGTCCATTTGTACCCAGAAAATGCATGGCTCACTATATAATGGTCTGGAAACAAATGTATTTCCTCTTTCCTTTAGTTTAAATTAGCACAAGTAGTGGCCATTTGTTCAGACTTGCTGCTTTGTTCGGGATAGATAATGACAGCATGAGGGAAAATCAAATAAACATAAAATCGTTAATTGTCTTTATATTCAAATCTTTTGTCCCATGGAAAGTCACAGCAGTGTAATTGCTCTGTGTGTATTACGAGATGCTGCAAAGCAGCACTGTAGTACATAGATTTACAGCAGCCTGGGGACCTTCACTGAACAAAGAAGCTTGTGAACTTAAATGCCTTCCTGACCGTGATGTTCTTCCATCTATCTGTCTTTTTATCTATAAACATATTCAAGGATACATCATGTAGAAATAATACTAATCAGAATGTTGTCCTTGAGATATTCTTGTATGAATTCAAATTGTTGCGCTATAAACAGTTCAGTATTATTAATATTAACATACAGTATCTAAACAAAAGAATATACAGTATGTTTCTTATAAACAGTGTAATTATTTTTGGTGTTTTAACAACAAAGAGTAGACACTGAATAAATTAATATAGTCTTTGATCAGCAGACTGCAGGTTTCTGAATCATTTCTCTACTAAACTGAACTCAGATGACTTTTTTATGCAGTGTAGAAATTAGACAAATAAATTATGTAACATTTACAAAGAAAAACAGGAACCACAGGATACATATTTTGAAATGAACAAAAGCCAATGTATAAAACAGAAAGTAATTAGTAGGTTTACTAAAAACTAAAAGAAAAGTGTAGCAAAACATCATCGCCAAAGATCGAAAGAAAGTCTTACAGGTAAATCAAAGTGGAACCTTGTGGTTGCACATGGAGAACTTGATGGCTGCATGAAAGGTTGAAAATGCATAAACCCTTCATTTAAACTTGATATAATTCAGTTATTTGACATGCACTGGAATAACTACTGCCAATCATTCAGGCTTTAAGTTGTGTAAAAGAGAATGAATCATTTTCCAGCAAATCATTACCCAACACATGCATCAAATCCAGACGAGGCCTGTTTGAATTTTAAAATAAAAATAAAATTCTTACAATGAGTGCTGACTTAAATGGCTTCTCTGCCAGTCACTAGAACTCAGAATACTCTCTGAGATGCTCTAAAAGATTTCTGGAATAATGCGAATTCTGAAATAAAACTAAATTGTTTGGCCTTTTGTAAAGAGGCGGTTAGCAATAATTATATAGGGAGAATGGAGAAAAGTGCAAAAAGTTTTCACCACAAGAGGGCACAGGAGGTCCATGATGTTGTTGCTGTAGAGGTGTTAAAACGTTATCATATTAACAGCTTCACATGTGCCTGTTTTTGCATTAAAAAAGTATGAAAAAATGAAAAAGATAATCCACATTTCAGATTTGTTGCGATGTATTTAGTAAATGAAAATGTGTTCGTCTGAAAAAAGCAGCTTTTCTTAAAAGAATGCATCAAATAGCTACAACACACAGGCATTTTTATAGTGTGTGAATGCTTAATAAACCCATATTAACATAACCTTTGTTTTACTCTACCACATATTAAGTATGCAGCGCCCATAATTAACTGTATTCTAATAGTAATTGCTACTACTCGTGTGCTCCTTTGACATTCCACTAGTGAAATGTGGTTATGCCAATTGGTTGGACCCACTTAGCATTTTAATGGCATCAATAGTGTTTTAATCCAAGTGTCAAGGCTATTTCCATTTTCTTCAGTGCTTATATCCTCCACAGGAAATGTGACATTTTTATTAGTAATGGTGGGATATTATTTAATTAGCAAATTTACATTTTAGCTCTTTGATTTAGTTCATTAATGCACATGAACATGAAATGCACATATATGAGTTTATTTATGCATGAAATGTCATAGTGTCTGGTTTTGTGACCAGCCTTGAAGCTCCATTGCAATAGTGCTGGGAGGCGAGACAGTAATGCGGTTTCTCTTGCAGATGTGATCACTGCGCTCGGTTCACAGCATTAGTCTTCCTCTCTCTGCTTTCTTTTGTAAATTAAAAACCAGTACCAACCTGAATGGTGTTTTTAATTGTGATAATGGAAATGAATGATTGCAGTTTGTTTTCACCCTATTTCTACTTCTCTCCCTCGCTCTCTCCCTTTTCTCTTTAAAGGTTTTCTTACTCTTATAGACCTGTGGTTGTACACCTGTACCTCTGCATTGATTCCTGAGCGGCTTTGACCCAGGCCTGAGCCTCCTATCCATCCCCATTACATACTCCTGCTCTGGCTCTAATTCCCCTCCTATCAACTAACTCTCAGGTTATTTACTAGCCAGGGGTCCATGGAACAGTTGTCCTTAAAGGGCCATTGTCCTGATATCTCTGGCACCCACTAAGTTCAGAAAAAAAATACTTTATTTCGTGATATAGCTAAAATGAGTGCACAACAGTGTTTTTAAAAATTAAAATGAGATTGTTTTTATCTTTAAAATGGAAAACCTGGGTTTCCGAAAATATATTTTTCTGTTGAGGCAAGGCTATATTTGTATTGTGCTTTCCCAGCACATGCAGTCATCTTTGCCCTGTGATATCTCTTTTGGGACCTATGTGTAACTACATATATGTGTCCCCCTACCTGGGGAGCAGCGTCAGTCTCCTGGGCTCTTAAAGCAGGTGCCTCGTTGTCAGCATAACATATGTTGAGTAGTGGTCAGAAATAACAAATTGACCCTCTGTCTCACTCAAATAAAACATTTTGAAAGGCACAACTAACCTCCATGTGTTATTTTAATCCCAGTACTGTACGTTTGATGAGAGGTAACCTATGTTTAGGGGTGATTTCACTTTATTTATAGCTGTTTTTCTATTTCTAGACAAACACTTCCAGAAATATTGATCCGCAGCAATTGAACAGCCAACTTTTAAAAGTTGATATGTTCTCGCAGCGTATATTATTCTACATCTGCAATGTTTATTATTTTTATGTCAATATGTTTAGAATTGTATTTGAACTTTTTTGGCCCTTCTGTACAGTGGCTTGTTGTGGAGCAATGCCTACAGTTGCAAAGCTCGACTCAATCTAAATGCATGCACAAAATTCCACACGGTATTGTTTTGTTTAGGTGCAGGGTCAATGCGGGAATAAGAAGCGGAAAATACTCGGCAGTCCAGACAGGGACTAGCAAGGATTTGGAAAGGAGCGCTTCATAATGTTTCAGTATCTCTATGCATCGTCTCTGCAGTGTTTTAGGACTTTGAATGTTATTCTTATTCATGAAAGACTAACATTGTTCTATGTTTGTGTTGATCCCAGTGTTGTGTTGGGAGGATTAAGTGTCAGGTCGGTGCTCTCCTCTCTCTGGATGGAGAGATCCCTAAGCGTATTCAGTGAGTCGCAGAGCTGGGGGAGCCTCTGTTTGCAGATTAAACCCATAGCCTAGCTTTGTGGCTGATCATTAGATTGAGGCAGATTTGTTAAGCATAACTGCCATTAAATTGGCTGCAAAGCTCTGGTATTTACTGCACTGCTGTTTATGAATAAGGACCCGCGCAGCGATGCGTTAAACCCGAGCCTCGGTAAGGAGGGAAATGCATTATTCATAGTGGGAGGAATTAGATGGATAAAAAGATGTTCCTGGTGAGGGTGGCATGCGGCGCCTGTGTCTTAGTGTGCGCGTCTCTGAGCATCTCTGAGTGGCTGCGTGTGGTTTAGATGACATCCAGAGTGCATCTGTGTTTATATTCAGAAGTCTGATAGTATTTTGTGTGTGTGTGTGTGTGTCCGCTGGGGGAGCGGCCGGCCCGTGTCCTGCTCTGTCTCCTCTGTGTCAGCTTGTGAACTGAGCCACTGAGGAAATCGAAGGAGAGTTTTATTTTTTATTTTTTTTTCAGCGGACATTTCACGTCTTCTCTGATGAATGTGTTTATTGGCTACATAATGAGAACCAGTTATGGTTGGTTAGTCAAATTATTTAACTTTATTAACCTTGGATGAAATTTTCTATGCAGACCCAAACTGGTGTAACATGCAAAGAGTATTATGCTAGAGGCCAGAAGGGTTCAATAATGATTACAGCGCTAATATAATAGAACTGAAGTGGTTAGAGAGAGAGGATGGAATACATATATGCACTTAAAGGCTGTAGGTAAAATAAAATGAAAGGGTACTGGGTTATTGTGTGTAGTCAAGTAGTTTATAGACCTATCGAGTTTACAGTCTGCAGATGATGAGGGGATGAAAGTTACATGATGTGGGGAATTTGATGGCAGTGATGAAAATAGCCCCAATGCTCAGGAGATATGTGTGCATGAGCAGGTGTCTGGGGCCTGTGTTTATCTTTGTGCACGTGTGTGATTTGGAGTGTGTTTGTCAAGTTTACTGGACTCTGTTTGAGTGTGTATGTGTGTGAGGTAGTCAGGTAAGGCTGGCTGCAGGGTTGACGTGAGGCCATGAAGAGAGATTGTGTAGGGAGCTGGAGGTTGACACAGAGGGTCAGAGGAAGGGAAGGGGGGGGCACTAGATAGGGCTGCATGGATGGTGAGACAGCAGTTGTGTGGGGGTGTTGGGGTGAGGTGGGGTAGGAAGGAGGCAGAAGGGGACAGGGAGGGGTAATAGAACCACTCCAGTGCTCTCGCCTGGAACAGCTCAACCTTGGGCTGTAATTACTAACCATACATCCCACTTTTGGGGTGACATCTCCCTCCTCTCGGACTAATGGAGGGGAATTAGAGGGGATCTTAAAAGTCAGAAAGAGTGGGGGGGTTGTGCCGTTCCTCACTTCTTGGGACAAGAAATACACAGCAGCAGCAGGAACAGGTGCACTCATCACCGAGACAGTCAGGAGTAAGGCTGTGTTCACTACGTTCTATATAAAAGTTTACTCTATAGTGAGCTGTATATAGATATTTTGGACACTTATGAATCATCATCCTTTTGCGTCATCACTCACAGGTGTATACAACTGTAATATTTGCATCTAAAAATATAGGTTTGTTAGCAGAAAGTAGTGATAGTACAAAGAAAGAAGGAGAGCAGCCTTCAAATGCATTTATTATGCTAAATAGATGAAGAGATACAGGCACTCAGTGGCATGAATGATACAAAAAAGTCTTGTATTGTCATGATGTTAGACGAGCACATGCTCAATATTCTTTATCAATAGTGTAAGCATCCTGTTTATTTATTTATCACATCACTTTATGAGTTTTACTCATATTTGTAGAGACCTCTTGATGCATGAGGCAGAGCACCAATCTTGAAATGTGTTGCAATGCAGAATAGCTGCCTATCGAAGCCAATTGTGTTCTTCATGCCATCTTGTACCTGTATATGTGCACATAGTTATTGTAATACATTTTCTTAACTTTTTTTAAATTTTACAGTTCCCTTCTTTTTTCCCCTTGTATTATTGCTGCCACATTTGGGAAGCCTTTTCCACAGTTTATTGTGGATTATGGGGTATAGTAGAAAGTAGAAAGAATGAAAAACGTAGTGTCCATGGCATGTACACTACTTTTTCATTCCATTGTGGGAATGTTTAAGGACACTATACCTATATAGTTTATAGTGCATACATTTCACACTCAGAATTATGACACTCAAATAAAATTTCTGACCTTAAATATAGTGTGCTAAATAGTAAATAGGGAGGGGTTTTGAGCATGGCTTTAGAGTTAAAATGGGATGAGATGTGATCTTGGGCTCAAAGAATTTATGGAGTGACAGTGCAGTGGCATCATTGGACCAGATGGAGGGGGACTGCAGCTTGCTCGTGATCAGCATCATCCTCAATAAATCTACAAATTTATAAACACCAAGCTAACTAACAAATTTTGATGCATAAATCAGGTCGTCTGCACCAAATTAAACTAGTCAGAGATACACAGACATAAACAGTATAATTAACAGCTACATATTTATCATATTTATTGATTGCTTCAGAAATATAACACACAACATATTTTTATGTTATGCATTACTGTTAAAAATGCCATATAATTCATTGGGGTGGGCTGATATGTAGGCTGTTCATGATCTGTGTTGCTCTTGTGTTTTTTTTTTCCGAGCACAAATTGAGCTCTGTCGAGAGGGGATTGTGGGAACTCGACATGTTTACCCACAGGTCTTGTAATGATCTGAATTGACTTCTGTTTGCCCAATTGTACTACGGAGCTTATTTTAGTTAAATGCCTCTTTGGATGCAGATCAAGAGAGAGAAGGAGCAAGCAGCTCCGTTTGCCAAATAAACACGTTTACTGACGAGGCTGGTAATGATCTCATTACATTGAGCCAATACACCTGTGTACGAGGGGGATCCAGAGAGGGGCGGCGGGCCAGCGAGGACAAACAAAGCGTGAAATCACTAAATCACACTCATTATTGGGGGATATCAGTAGGGCCAGGATCCTAATGTACCATGAAGAGCATTCACTGCTTAATGGACATTTTACACAATTTTTTATGCATTTTATACATTACAGTAAAACAAATTTTCAACAATAGCTGAGCCATTTACTGTGTTTTTGTTATGTTATGTATAGTCAAATTGAACTAGCGCACAATCAAAGGATCTGCTTAAGCTGGGCTGATTCATGTTATCTTCATTTCCCAGCTCTCTAAAAATTTTCTGACCATGCACAGACTCTTCTTCTTATACATCTGTTTTTCCCATGTTGTTTTCCAATTAGACAAAAGAACCGCAAAGATCATTACAGCCCAGAATAACAGTCAGGCCTGGTGTGTGTTGTAAAACAGCTTATGGCGTCTGTCGATCTACGAGGGCAAAAGAAACCCCTGTCTGACCTCTTGTCATGTTCCACCCTCAGTGTACAATGCTGAAACAGGCTCTCTTTGTTGTACACCTGACCAGGAACTAATTTCCGTGCGGCCCTCTCTACTGGCAACATGGGTGAGAGGGCGGGGAGTCTCTGTTACAGCAACGCCACTCTCGTTATTTCACAATTAATGTCAAGCCCTTGTTATTTGTCATTGGAAATACATGGCTTCGGTGCTGCTGCTGTTGTTGCTGCCATATTCTAATTTGTTCTCCATTATGGAAAACACTGGTGTCGATTAATTTCACTTTCATGGTTTGTACACACAACAAGTGAGTGTGAGCTTGTTGTTTACCAGCAGCCAGTACTCTTGTCCAATTTATAGAGGCTGAAAAAAAGCTTTGAAATTATGGCATATGTGGAATCCTTTTTTTTAATCATTTGCAAATGTAGGTTGGTTTGTTGCTGCTTATGGATTATTTCTGTTATACACATTTTGAATATACTATAACCGTAATACAAGACACATCCTTAGCATTTCAGAGGTTTACCACCATTATTTCTTCTATTAGTATGTAGATTAAATTATAGTGAAAATGCAGTCATTTTGTATGACGTGGAGAAGATTTTATGACATTTTCTGAAGCCCACCTGCAAATTCAAAGAGCATATTTACTGTGGGAGTCACACTGCTTGCTTTTTCTGTCATATTGTTTTTATTTTCATTTCCATTTCCTGTGAGTGAAATGATCTCCGCTCACAGCTACAGTCCCCTCCATTACACCTAATAAGGTGTCATATAATTTAATTCCATGCTTCACTTGTCAGAGAGGGCTTCCAATCCGACTCCAATTTTGAGTTTTAATAGATATTAGTCCTTAACACTCTCCTCACAATTAGGCCTCCCAGTTTTGCTCTTAATGAAAATCAGATTAAGACATATAATCTAATTACAGCTCACATTAATCCACCCTCTGATACACTCTGCCTGCTGCTCCGCCTCTCAGACCTTCTTCGCCACAATCAATTATTGTGCCCGTCAGTTTGTCAGTCAGGCTACTCACACTGTACAGTAAATGTGTATCTGACTGTTGAACTTTACCATGACACTTTGAAGAATAGTAAATGTCAAAGGAAATAAAAATATGGTGAAGGAAAAAAGTGAATCTCATAAATTAATTCAACCTATGGGTTGAAATGACCCATTTAGAAATGAACTTCTCTCCCCCTCTATCTTCAGTTTTTGTCAGTTTTATCGTGACTACATGATTTGGATGGAGCCATGAAGTAGTCGTGGACTGATAAATTCTGTGTGTATCTGCGAACCTCGTTTAATGGGAGGAATGTCCTTATCAGAGGCCCTTTGATGTGCTGAAATGCCACACCAAGGTTCAGTTTGAATGTCATGTCTGTTCGATTGTTCATGGGACTCCCTCTATCATGAGCCATGTTTCCATAATTACTGCCATCACTGTATAATTACCAACATAATTAACAACCGACCTCCTTTCCTCTAACCCAGTATGAGCAGCGATACCTTCTTAAGAGCCGGCAGTCAGATCCAAAACTTTATCTAAGAAGAGAGGAAGTCTTAAACCACAATAATTCAATCAGTTTCATCACTTCAGAGAGAAATGATTAACTCCCTCTACTAGACCACTTGGTTAGTCAATGAAAGAAATTATATGGAAAATTGATAGGGATTTTAACTTGCACCCCCAACCAACACCACCCCACCACCCCATTAGATTCAACCCCTGAGAATCAAAGTAATCTGCAGAAAAAACTAATCTTTGAAGCATTGCTCGCTTTCACTCTTTTTTTTTTCTGTTCATGTTCTGGTCTGTCTGTCTGTCTGTCTCTCCGTCTCCCTCATCATGTCTCAGGCTTTGAGACAGCCAGGTCTTTTGCTCTTCATGGTGCCCATGTGATCCTGGCGTGTCGAAACCTGTCCCGGGCCAGCAAGGCAGCTATCCTCATACAGAAGGAGTGGGTAAGTGGCAGTCGGACCTGGTAATGTCAACAATTTCCACGGAAAGGCCAAAACCAACGATAAATTCATCATACTAAAAAGTATTGTCTGTGTAGGCAAAGCCTGATATACAGTAGCTTATTTTTCTGTGCTTAAGTATACTCTGTATATACAGGACCTATTTTATGTTTGTCCGTCATGGAAGAAGGATCCCTCTACTTTCTGAGGTTTTTCTTTATTTTTTTTAGATTCTGGATTAATTTTTTCCTTACCCAAAACAGTATAGAGGGTGTTGTGTGTTTCAGATGGCAAAGCCCTCTGAGACAAATTTGTCTCCAGATTTGGGGCTGTATAAATAGAAATCAATGTGTGGATGTGTGACACAGTTTATGTTGCACTGCATGAAATAAATGGTCAAAATGTCGACATGATCCACATATTCATGTCCCCCTTGTTAAAGAGAAACCTTTTTTTAAATTAGAAAAAAAAAAGTGTTCAAGTTTACAGTAGGTTCTCACAAACTGCCTGCACGCTTCCTAAGAAAGGCGAAGAAACTTCTGTGTGTGTGTGTCTATGTGTAAAGCGAGAGAGAGAGAGAGAGTTAAATGGAGGGAAGGAGAGAGACAGAGAGAGAGAGGGAAAGTGAGAGAGGGCATCTGATAATTACCTGAGATTATTGCTCTAATATCGCTGCGCTTGTGACGCGTCCCCAGATTTACGAGTGTGGGAAAATAAACAAGTGAAATGTGGGTGCTGGAGCAGAAAGAATAAGCCATTAGCACTGGGTTGATTACAGAGAGCAGGACTTGAAGAAGAAGGAGAGTGAGTGCTCAGCGCAGATATGGAGAAGGGGAGAGAGAGAGGCTGAGATGGAGGAAAAGAGGGGGAGCGAGAGAGGGAGACAAACGCCTTTGAGCGAGAGTAGATCTGCAGTGTTTAAACTCGCCCAAGTCTCTAATTGAAGTATGCCCCTGGGGCTGTCAGTGCTGCTCCACAGTGTGAAATCCAGTGTACAGATCTATTAATGTAGCTGCTTTGTCTAAATGAGTGAGGAAAAGCTCTGATCCAAGTACCAGATTTTGTAGTCAAATTGATTTTCAAGCTTCACACCTGCCACAGAATTATCCAAGATGTTGTTAAGTGTTTGTGATTTAACAAATGAAAGCTGCTTAGATTTGCTTCAAAAGATGAAATGATGGGTGACCTCTGCAGTTTAAACGGTAATCTTCCCTATTTGTGGTACATTGGCATGAGGCGTGTGAAGATTGTCAGCAAATAAAATGATTGAGTTCTGTGTAGTTCAAATAGAGCACGCGCAGTGAATTAGCATTCCCTAAGCTCACTCCATATTTCCTTCTCAAGGAATCCCCCTGTTATAGGCTAATGAATAAAAGTCACAATATCAGAATAAATCTTTGCCGCAAATTTTCCCCTCTGCCGACATTATTAATAGATTCAGGAGAAGAATAGAGAGGAGGATTAATCTTTAAGATGATGGATGGACTCTGCTCGCCTTCCCATGCTCCTGCACTAAGGTCATTTTGATAAGAGGGTATATTTTGGGGTCCTCTGTACAAAAGGTCATCATATCTACTTCCAGGTCCCTCTCAGAGTTCCGCTCTGGCTGCCAGGAGTGGAGCTGCTGTCCCGATTGCACAGGACCTCTGACCTCTAACTACCTGCTCACTATTACTCTGAACTCTCTCTTTCTCTAACTCTCTCCCTGTGTGTCTCTGGCTGTGTGGGCCTGCGCTGCTGTTCAGCGGTGAGAGTGATGGCTCATCCGCAGCGCAGGGCGGTGCCGTTCAGTGCAGCGCCGTGTACTGACAGTGGATATAATAGTGGGGTCACCGATGGATAATAGGCAGGTCAGAACAGCCACTGGCTGTTAGGAAGCGCGGGGTCAGAGGGCTTATCCTTTTCCAGCCAATCATACTGTGCCCTGCCAAAGACAGCTATAGTATAAACAGAACAATACAATTTACAGAAGATTCCTGGAAAAAAAAAATCTGTCTTGTACTTCTACTTAGTCTTTAACTCATATGAAAGTATTTGTTTCTGTATTTAACACACTTAACTGTTCACATGTTCATGCCTGTTTGGCACACAGAGAAAGTATTAGCTGTGTGTATTTTTGCTGACTTCAGTCGTAAAAATTAGTTTCTTGCTGTGTTTATGCTACATACTGTTTTCATGATGGGACTTTAGCTGCATCTCCACCGCAGGCCTAATCTGAGCACAATGTGTTGTTTTCTCTGCCCCTGTTCGAGCCGTGAGGTAAAACCCCTCCAGCAGGCTCATTAGGGGAGTTTAGAGTGGCAGAGAGGGGATAAACATTTACCTTATGATTGTGTTTTACAATAAGCCTGATGCTGGTTGCCTTTATAGGGTTCAAAGGGGGCTGTTTTTACAGGCTGTGATGAAGCCACAGTTAAACCAGGAGTGGAATAAGCAGCAGATGGGTGCTGGGAGAGATAAGAGGGACAGATAGAGAAGGACGATGTGCTGAAAGTGAAGCGTGGAAACAGATTTGCGCCAAAAAGAGACAAGCAGATAGATTTGGGGAGCCAAAATCTTTGACTCATGTAGTCTTAGTCAGCACGCCCCCCAGGTTGGAGAAGCAGGCGGCTGTACCTGCACGGACGCTCAGCAATGCACGGCTGTGGACGAGGTCAGCAGCAAAACTTGTTTTAGCCACCTAAAAAAAAGGCCCACCTTTTAAAAATTCACTATCAGGTTAAGTGTACGCTATATTTAGAATATTTTCACCGTTTTACTTCGCCGTCTGACAACTGTTTTCCGACAGGGAACTGAAGCCATTATATCCATCTATGCTCTCTTCAAATCCACCAGACTCCTTTGACAAAAACAGTAATTTTACCTCGCAGAGCACAAGAGTCGCTGGTCTACCGCTGCTTCGACCGGTGAGTTCCTTTGTGTTATTGTGTGTAGTTCGGATCTGAACTCACATGTTAAAACACCAAAGTCACACAGTAACAGAAAAGCTAACTAACAGGTAGAGGCAGCGGTAGACGAGATACTCAGAAAATCAGATTTTAATACATTTTGCATTTCACTATTGTCATATAGTAAGCTTACTCTACTGTGCAAATCTTTCAGCTCTGCAACACTTGGGCTCTGCTTTATGACTTGTCTGCATGCTGTTTTCCCACAGCCCCTTATCTATCCATCTCCTATTCCACTCACAGTATAGACAGGTTAAGTTGCTGGTTAACAACCAAAGTGTTGCCTGCGTGCCAGAAATTTATTTTTCTTGATTGCCTTTAAAATTCTGCTTATCTTTGACTCCAATGTCTCCCTCAGAGAGCTGCAATGGACTCCCCTGAGATACCAAGGCCCTTGGCCCCTGAGTGGAAGCAACACATACACATACACAGACATGCGGCATGGTCTTATTTTGTAATTTCTTCCCTTTTTTAAAAAAAAAAAAAAAAAAAAATCCAAAATGCTTATTTCCCCCAACTGCCCCTTTCTACAACACATGCTAATGAGATGCTTTGTAAGGACGTTAATTAGCGAGCTAGTCACTGATTGCTGTGCTTGTTTTTGTTGTGCGCGTGGGTGTGAATGTGTGTGTGTGTGTGTGGCAGGGGGGGTATTAATATGGTTGTGTGCCGCTGAGGAGAGTTCTGTCAGGGTCTGCTCTGGAACCAATTAGGCTAAAGCTCAGTGTCCACTGAGGCTGCTGGGAGAAAAAAAAAAGCCTGCTGCTTGCAATGTCAAACAGCAACATTAACACAGGCCAGAGAGGCAGCGCGAGGCAGGCGGACTGAGAGCCGATAAGCAGCGGTCACTCACACAGGCAGACAAACCCGCCTGATAGACAGACAGTTCCTCTGCTAGATATAAAAAATCAGACAAAGAATACACTCATACCATCTGCCACAGACCTCTACCGTTGCCATTTCTATCATATTCAAGCCTTTAGTTCTATTGAAAATATCTATATATACATAATCTACCCAAGTACTGTAGATACTCTTTCGCTGGTTCTCATGCTGTAGGATAAGGTAACATCAGAGTCAATGAGACACAATGCTCCTCTCCAAGCGTCTGCTATTTCAGGTGAAATGACTGGATTTTCACACGGCAGAGGTGGAAAAGGTCTTGAAAGACAGACGGAAAGAATGCAGTCTCTTCTTAAGGACGGCAATACATAAAGCTGTTTTCCCATATCTTCCAGATACACAATCTTACCGATTCACACTGGGTTTTCCCTGCTCGTAGGCTACGATTTATAATGAGAATGGCACATGTTTATGCGTCATGGCCTACATACAGCAGTATAAGGTGGCAAAGTTTTGGATGAATCCCACATCTCTTATCGAAAACTACTTTCTCGTATGACTGTGTTCATCAGGACACATGCATGCATTCAGACCCCTTCCTGTGTCACCCTCACTCTACCTTTTACCCGAATCCCACTTGTTTGCATAGGAAGATTCGTACTTATGTGTGTGTAGTACTTGTGTGTGTGGATGCATGTGTGCCTGCATTTGCCTGTTTGCCCGGTGCATAACCTCCTGTGTCAGTCTGACAGGCCCTGTGCCCCGCTGGCCACCATGCCATGCCGCGCTCCTCCCGCTGAGGCCAACAGGAAGTGACACATGTGAAATGCTGACCTGGTTGGTTGCTGCCCCCTCCGGGGCCTCAGGATGCTGCTCTTTTGGTCACTCTTCCTCTCTCTGCCCTCACTCCCTGGCTCTTTCTTTATTTTTTTCCCATGTTTCAGAGAAAGGCCTCAAAAGACTTCCGTACCACTTTTTTCCTCTTCTTTTCTCTCCCAAAATGATTAAGGAAATTGCAGCCCATTTCCCAGGTCAGTGAGCAGGTCTGTAACACTCCTCTCTGCTGCCTGAGAGCCCAGTAGATCATAGTTCGTCATTTGTAGGCCTTATATATAATATTGCAGGATTTTCAACTTTTGTTTTTCATTATAATTCTTTTCCTGTCGTGATTTTACAACTGCCTAAAATGTTTCAACATTATGTCGTAACAAGATTATTTTTTCTGCAATTCTGACCAAAAACAAGGCAGTTCTTTAATTAAAACATACATACATTTTTATTGGTACTTTACGACATCTCACATGGTGCACTTTCTTTCATTAAAAACCATAGGCAAAAGTAAATTTTTTTGCATGTGGTTTTGCTGACACACCACTGTTAAAGCTCAGATAAATCCAGTGGAGATTGTTTTTGGTGATGTCGAAGCTTGTACTTAAGCAGCCCTAGAGCCCCTTTTCAGATTGTCCCCAGACTATACAAACATTATACCTGCACTTCCCCCTCTCCCTGCATTCCCAATCCTCTCCTCCAATCTCAGGTGCATCCACTGAATCATTGCGGGAGTGGCGGTTCTCCCTCATTTCCAGGATGAGGCATTGTGCAAATCGGTTTGTTTCCTTGCATATTAGTAGCATGTGTCCGCCTCTCCAGGGAGACCTTCTCATCTCTCTTTATTTACTTCTTTATTTGTTTGTTTCCAACCTGCATTCTGTCTGTAGACTGGGAATAAAAAGGTCCCACGTCCCCAACTACGGCCTACATCAGCTTGGCGCTGAAGAGAGCAGAAGGGATGGATGGAATGAGGGTGGAATTACGATATGTAAATTTGATGAGGAAACCCCCTTTTCCTCAAACTCATCCAACTCTGATTCCTCCAACAAGCGACCACACAGAGCTCGGCAACTACAATAGGATTTACTGTAATATACCACTGAGGATGTCTTTACATTACACAGGTGACGGTTCCAATACAGCATCTGGGAATACTAAAGGAGGCTTTGTGTAGTATAGACTGTTAGTGTAAACGTGTAAGAGTACCTACGAGTAATACCTTGAGGTTTTACAGTAGTAAGCAGTTTGTGTGTGTGTGTGTGTATACGATTGTGCATCTAATACACTCCACAAGTACAGTATGTGTGCACACGTACGTGCAAGTGCATGTGCATTGCCCATTCACATGGTGTGTATTTAAATGCTTGATTATGCATTTTGCATAGCTTTGGGACATGCATCACTCTTCCCAGACTGCTAATAAAGTGACCAGGGAGATGGGGAACCTAAATGAATCCTAAAGTGCCTGGCTTGCATTCCTCACTCCCTCACTCTCCCTCACTCCTCTGCTTAGTTATTCCAGCCCGTCGTGAAAAGCTGTGCGCCGCTCAGCTCTCCTCCTCCTTATGTCTGTCTGCTATAGCCAGGTGCTCTGTCTCCTGGAGAGGTGTGGCCTGCTCCTAATTGCCTGGACCACAGTGAACTATGGGCAAATGCTCTGTGTGAAGGAGCACCGTGGAGGAATAATTTTGAATAAATCACATAGTTAGCCGGGTGGCATTTTCTGCTAAATAAGCAGTTCAGCAGTCGTCTCACATGGAGGTGTGAGCGTTAGGATGACGGGTCACTTGCCATAGGTCATGTTGGGGAGGATTTAAATGATTTAAATGATGTCACTGCCACTGAAGGGGACGGGTTGAGGAAGGATGTGTAAGGCAGCACCTCTTTGTTGTTTGAACCTGACAGACTCTCATCCTTCACTCTTTCACTCTCTCCTCTCAAGGAGGGCCCATAGCCCTGGGACGAGGGCTTCTTATGATGAGAGAGGTGAGAGGTTGCTTGGATCTCTTTCACTCTTTCTCTCCCTCTTTCTCTCTCTGCCAGCAGAGAATGTTTTTATTGAAGTCTGAGAAGTGCTGACCACAGAGAGACAAGTCCAGCACACACTGTAATGTTTTAAATCAGGAGATGAGCCAGTTGTAATAGGCTGCAGCCAAATAGACTCAGGCTTAGTTGACGTCTGCCAAAGGAGCAAACACAGTAATGTTGAATGCAGAAACCATCTGGCAACTGGCTATAACATTTATCCGATATTACCCCAAGCGCTTTTAGCATCTTTAGCGCAGTTTGAAATTAGCAGAGGCTCTCAGATCCCACGATAAAGTTCATAGGAAATGCAATAGGCTAATTAGATGTAATTCTGTGTTTGATGTCTCTGTGAGATTTAAATTGTCTGATGCTGTCTCTCGCCATCTTTGATAACCCACCAAGAGTATGTTCAGACATGAGATGGGAACTTAATGAGTGTGTGTGTGTGTGTGTGTGTATGCACGTGCATGCATTAGGTGCCCTATATGTCCATGTCTGATTGCATTACACATGTGGGGGGGGGGGGGGGGGGGGGGGGGGGGGGGGGGGGTTATAGAAGGAGAGGAGTGTGCGAGCATGTACCCTGTTGTCAGTTTGTGTTTGTTGTGAAGGACAGAGCGATTGTCCGCTAATGAACAGACAAGTGCGTCACAACAAGTCAACAGCCGCCGCGTCCCACCACTGTGACACTGTAAGTCACGTATTTCAATGTCAGCCTGATCAAGAAAAACAGTCACAAAGCTATCTATAGTCAAGTGCCCTCTCTAAAAGAAATGTGTGGAATCATGACAAGGCTGCTGTGAACAAAATAAGAACGGGCTGTTAAACTTTGTATGTTTAAGTGTTTATTAGCAAACAAAAATGAAAAAATGTAAAATGCAATAAACACATGGCAAGCTTTAATTATTGCCATGTATTTACCATGTATCTATGTAGAATTTGATTTTATTTGTATTAATTTTATTTCCCCATCAATGTATAACATTTTGGTGCAGAACTTTACAAATCATTCTTGACTCTGTTACTCTGTGGCTTTTGCTGATATGGCTGTGACTCTGAGCCTTGTCTTGTGTTTATAGGATATCCTCTGCAGTCAGGTCTCATGGAATTGATATCAGTGAACCGCTCCAGGCATCCAAACAATCCTGCCCCAGGCACCGCTATCATTATTTTCTAGGAAGTTGTGTGCATGCGTATGCGGTGTGTGTGAGTGTGTGTGCGCATTTAAGTATGTATATGTGTGTGTTTGTATGTGCTTTGACACAGAGTTAACACTGGTTTACAGCTTAATCAGTCTGTGCAACTGAATGCATATTTATCAGAGAGAAAATTCATGCTCAAAGAATCAGACCTCAGCCCATACATCATTATCAAACACACACACACAAACACACTCACCCTGGGACACACACACACAGACACACACACACAGAGATCCACATTTCATTAGAGGGGCAGATTCAGGCAGCAGTAGATTAAAAACAACGTGTGTTTTTACAGGTCCATAAATCAAGCATGGGACGAGGGGGATTCATTTAGAGAACACCAGAGTCGTGGCGTAGTTGCCCTCACGTGACTAATGCTTAACTGCGATACTTTGATACACTGCCTTTTTATTAGTTTCATTCTCTCCTGCCCCATATCAATGATTATCTCTCAGCTCACATTTGACTTGCAGAGTAGGCTCTATGTTGTGTTCATTTTAGTTGAACATTTCGATGATGAAACGGCCTCCCCATCCAACCAGCGATTAAGCCTACACATTGGCAAGTGATTAGGCCTACAGAATAGTATTAGCAGCATCATGTATCCTAATCAAACACAACTTTGTTATATGAGATTGATCTGTTGTTTAAGAAGTGAATAAATCACTGTTTAACTTTATTTTCACACCATGCATACTGTGTTTGGGTGGTGAAGCCAGGTCATAGTCTTTATCCTTTTCATCATGGTGGAAGGAGAGCAGGGCTGTTATTGCTATTTGCTGCTCATGCTTTCGCAACGGTACCAGTGTGTTAATGGAGTGTGAAGCACTCCTATAAAATGTTTTGTTGATCAGTGATGTCGAGATATAAATGCAACATCACACATGCACACCCACACGTGTTCTGATTTCAGAGTTGCTCTGAGGTTTACCTGTGTGTTCACGTGTGTCTGTGTTTGTGAGCGTGTAGTCCCCAGTTTCGGTGGTTTCTGTGTGTCAATGCTGGTCTCAGGCTAGAGAGCAGGTGTAATTTCCCCTGCACTAAAATCCCAACAAGTGGCACCAGGGGAGAGAGGAGCATATTACAGTTCAAGCGGCTCGGCTCCCCTGGACCACAGAGAGCTACAGGCTCTCCTGACCTTTGACCAGGCACAGCCCGTATGTGTGGATGAGTGTGTGTGTTTGTGTGTATGTTGAGGGAGGCTCAGAGGTGTCGGAGCTGCCTCACCGTGTTTCTTTCATAGTCTAGAGCCTTTATTAGGGTACGGACCTGTTTGGGGGGCCGCAGGGCAATATTATTTCACGTGTTCCAGTTGAGAAATGAGCGTGTGTGTGTGTGTGTGTGTGTGTATGTGTGTGTGCGTGTGTTTACTGTACAACTTATAGATAACCAGCTCTATATAGAGGCAGGTTAGAAGGTGAACAGGTTGGGTAAACATATCAAATAACTGTAATAACACCTGCTGTAAACCAGTGAACACAGTTTGACCTTTAACTTCTAACTCCCTCAGTCACAGCACTATATGTAGACCACAGGGGCTCAGCTGATTAATTCTGCCGAGGGCTGGATGCCACGAGGAGAGATCATGATGTCTCAAACTTTGGTGAGCTTTTTGTTCCACCAGTGCTGTCATAATGGATTGGGTTATTTTGTCTGAGTGGGCAGTTAACTTTTAAGCACTATTTTAGTAATTGACTGCTCAATCATAGCTTAGCAACCGTAACTATGCACGGCAGTTCTGTCAAGCTTTAGAAATCTCCACATGCCTAAGCAGTGTGCATGGGGTTGTAGAAAGAGAGTTATATACAGGGAGTGTGGAGAGTGGTGTCTTGTGTTTTGCCTTTCTAAGACCAAAAATACACGAGGCGAAAGTGTGAAGAAGCCACAACTGGCATTGCCAGACTAATACGCAAATGCGTATTAGTCTGGAACCTCTCAGTTCATTTTTGATTTCCAAGGTGCGTTATCAACAGACGGAGACAACAAATCAGAGCAACGCAACGCCATCCTGTCGGACATTACGTCCTGTCAGAAGTACGGCAAAGGTGGAATTACAACTTCTGGGTCTGTCACGTGATGCTATTGGGCCCTAGAACACTTTTTTCCATTGACTAACAGTGTGAGCGAGCCCGAGACGAGCAGTTGGGAGGCGGGGCATAAGGAAACCCTAGTGCGCATGCTCTATAGGCCCAACAGAGCGGGAAAATCTCAAACTTCCGCATACTGAATACCCTGATGTTTGCTTCATGCGCCACTGAGCAACTTCCATAGTAATGAACGAGGCCCCGCCTCCAACGCTGTATCCAATTCTTTTTATACATCCATGTGTTGAACTCGGCAGCCATCTTGGATATTTACAAAGATACCTGAACGCCGCTCCTCTCTGTCAGTCATCGCATTAAACCCACCTCGTACTAGATAAACGCTTGTGATTAGTCAGCCCGATAAAACGGCAGAGAAATCAGTTTGAATGGGAGAGGGGCCAGACATATGTGCCAGAGCAAATAAAACATGAGCTCTCAGATTCGTCTGGTTCCCGGACTAGGTTTTTTATTGAATTTAAGGAAGTTTACATTCCAGTAAGCAGAAAACTGCGTTTTCAACCGACTCAAGGAGATAATGTTAGCTTCATCAGCAAGTTACAGCTAATGAAATCTACTAGCAAGCAAAATTGAAGGTTGCCACCCGGAAATGAATCGACTGCTTTGATTTTCCAGGAATCAAAGTCAGAAATCAATGACTGATTGTTTCGAAAATTGACAAAGAAATTCCACATGGTACATCTGATCCTGTAACTATTGTAAATGGCCGGGCGAGAGCTGGAAGCTCGACAGTCGTAGCAACTGTAACCATCAGGACGAAGTCCTGCTGGGGTTTTAGAGAGCAGGTGGAGAAGTACAAAGTTCCACTACAAAATGTCTGGAAAAACATTCACTCTACTTCAGCTCTATGTGATCATCCACTGAGGCTCTCCTCTCTAATCATTGACAGTGACGCTCTGTTATACGGAGTCATTTGACTGACCTTTGTGAGCTCTACAGGTCTGTCTGTGGCAGTGAGCAGTGAACAGAGTTAATTGGTGCCTCTCATCTCTCCTCTGAAGGGCACTGCTGCCTATTAATACAGTGTCTTGATAAATTAGCCCAAATAAAACTTTACACACAGCAATGAATGATGAGCTCATGTCCGTGTGAGTGTATGTTGGTGCATGTGGATATTTCCTTGAGTCAGTCTGCCTCATTAATTTTTGGTAACCAAATCTCCATTAGGTTTGAATGAATGACCAAGACGAGCCAACTAGGGCAAGGAAGAGGACTGGACTGACGGGCAGAGGGGAGAAAAAAATCATGAGAGATGAAAGGAGTAGTGCGGAGTATGGGTGAGGAGAGAGGTGGAAGGAAAAGAGAGTGAGGCGAAGTGGGGTTGGGGGGCGAGGATGCTCATCCATTACATCCCACAGCGGCCCAGGGGTCGGCTTCAGCAAGACTGATTCAGAGCGATCAGGTTTGGACTCCATCTCCCATAAATCCTGGCACGTGACGCTGATGGATGTGGCCCATAAAGCCTCCCGCTCTGACATGCGGAGAGCAACACGGAGAACCATGGGAAAATGTGAGTGCTCCAGGTTAATGTCAACGAGGCCTGGGAGTGAAGAGGGGATGATGGAGGGAAGGAAAGACAGGGACGTTGAGAGATCATGGGGGATTGAGAAGAATGAGCGGGCCGAGAGGCGAATGTGAAAAAGCACAGAGTTTGTGGGGACACGGTAACAGAGTTTACTGTGACATTGCAATGATTCAGCTGTTATCAAGTGGGTTTAAACCCAGGTTGCTTGGAGTGCAGTGAATAGTCCAACCCCGTTTGTAAGAGATGAAGACATCTAAATATCTTTCCTGACACTCGTTTTGTAATTTATTTCCTCACATCTCCAAAGATTGGTAATAAGCTACATGGCTATATCACAATGTTTGGGGTTTGAGTTTTTTTGTAGTCTAATTAATTCTTTGTGTCTTTATTCTGTTATTGTATGTCTACATGGTGTTTGATGCATGACCAAGATGAATACAGCTCATTAAAAAAGCTTTGCGATTATAATAGGGCCAAATACAGGAACTGCCGACCTGGCTAGACAGGAAATGGAGACATGTGTACTTCCTAAATTAACAGAGCCCCATTTGGGCCATAAAGCACCATCCCAATGCGCACAAAGAAAATGCCCTGATTAGGGGGGTGGAGGGGCATTGCTGCCCTAATGAAGGCTTCCCCCACAGTCATTTATGATATTGGTATGGGTGGTATGGTGACTAGGCCTATGGGATGAGCTGACATACGGAGATATGGATGTAAGATAGCAGATGCAGTATATTTGTATGGAAGGGAGAGATGAGAGGGCCGGGGGAATGCACATCTACAACTCATTTGCAGGAGTCAGTTTTACTAGGTTGTGGCTAATGGAGATGAGCTTGCATTAAGAGCCAGGGGAGACGCTAATTTTACATGAAACCAAAAGGGGTTTGAGAGCCGTGAGGGTGTGTGTGTGTGTGTGTGTGTGTGTGTGTGTGTGTGTGTGTGTGTGGTCAGGTTGTGTGCACTTTATTCTGCTGGCTCACCAAGTCTTTTTCTATCAGACTGAAGAAGAAATGACTTAGAATGATGCAACTTTAATTTTTTTTTATCGTTATGATGTTTTTCTCTTTTAATTTACATTTTAATGAATTGATATCTGATAAAAACACCAACACGGTTGGTTTAATCTTGCACAGAGAAACTTCAGCCCAGATCTAGTGAGGTTGTGTTTTGTGGGTAATCTGCACATTTTCTTGTGCCTCAGTTACTAAGAGTGAAAACTTGGATTCCTATTCTCTGACAAATTAATGCAAATTACAGACTTTAACAAAAAGTTTTTCTGCCACCTTTCAAAGGATTTTATGGGCACTACAATAATTTGGGTTGAGTTGGAAAGTGGTAATAGAGTTAATAAGTGTTAAAGTTTTATTGCACAGTATTGTGTAGAAATAGCTATTATGTGGGCCAGATAATGGGATTTACGTCGAATTTATGAGGCTTTATTTTTTTGACCAATGGTATTGTGCATGGATTCTACTCTTTACGGTAGTTCATAAATATCATGGCATTCTGACTTTGTCATTTTGGTGATGTTGTTAGTACATTTTCTTCTATACTTTTTAATATCTTAGTAATTATGGCAGTCACTGAATGAGTATTACTTTTGATTCAGATATAGGCAAGGATACCATATCAAACTAATCTGTGCAGTGAATTTGAAAAAGTCTTGGTGGGGAAAATAAACACACATAAATATAGATTTTAAGGCAATACAAATGCCTTGGCCAATTGTTAGAATAAACTAATCCGCTCCCCACCGCTGTCTCCTCCTCTCTCAGCTTCCTAATTCCTCCACTTTTTCTTGTCCCACCCTCCATCACTCCCCCCACCTTCGCCACTGCAGCTACCTGAGGCCCTTGTGTCCACCTCATTCATCACCTGGTTTTGATTCCTCTGCTTCGAGAGAGAGAGAACGGAAGAAAGAGTTGAGGAGGAAGAGTAAAGAGTCATAACAAACCCTCCTCTGTTCTCTCTCCTTCTTTTCCACCTCCCTTCCTTCAGTGTGTGAGGGAGAGATGAATGCAGCCAGTGGAATTAATTGCACCCCGTTACTGAAGATCAGCAAGTTTGCACTGTTGGCGTGCTGATCTGCCATATGGCTGCCCACTAGGTGAACACTTTGATTAATGTTGCCCACTCCCCAGTTTTTTTCCCCACTAATATTTGATTCTGATAACTGAAACTCAGCTCCTCATTCTGAGTCTCTCCATCCTCCGTCCTCACTCCCCTCCTGTTTCCCTTTTGTTTAGTCCTTTCCTCTGCTCACCTGAGCCATCTGTGTTTGCAGCTTAAGTTTGGTTTCCAGTCTTACCTTCTCATTGTTGTTTTTCTACAAGCTTCGCTTACAAAGCCTTTGTGCGACGTGGCATCGGTGAAGGCAGTGTGGAGTTTAGAGTATCAGTGAGATTAGAAGGAGGAAGAAAGGCCAGAGTGCGTGTGTGTGTTAGAGAGAGGTTTGGAGCTATGGGTACACGTCTTCGCAGTTGATTAGGCCCCTGGTGTGTGGAGTGTTTCTCTATTAGCCTCCACAGCCGCTCGTCTTCTGTGCACAGTGACTGCTCTTTACTCCAGAGGTCTGGGATACACACGCGCACAAACAAACCGGTACAGACACACACCCGCCATGCACACAGGCAGATAGGATGCTGTGCTGAGGTCCAGGCAGTAACAAGGAGGTGAACAGATGCTGGAGTCACAATATCAATAGGGCTGAGTGTAGGTAATAATACCTTAGCAGGGTTCAGCCATGAGACAGCGCTAACTAGAGAGGCAACTCTCAAGTGGAGCATTCACTATCTGCAAATCACACCATGTAGCGGTGTGTGCGTGAGTGCATGTTTGTGTTTGTGGGTGCACATACTCCCATTACATGTCAGAGAGTGCTGCAGGGGAGCAGTGGGGTGGTGTCAGTGCCATCATCAACTCTGAGATAAAATGTTCTCACCTAAGGTCACAAGTTCAAGTTTGTTTTCTTTTTTATCCTGCTATAATGAGGCAGCAATACAGAACACTATGCAGACATCTATGCTGGAACATCTATTACAATCACTCGGGTGCTTTGTTTTCCCTCTGTTTTATGGCCTGTTCCGGCTGCTCGTCTATTTTGGTCTTCCTCAGTCTTGTTAAGTGCTGCCATTCTCCTGTGTTTGGATGTGGCCCAGAGGGCCCTTAGCGAGACCAGGGGCTGGGAATGAGCTGCGAGCCCCAGCCAGGGGGTGCCAACTGTAGGCTGCCAGTCCCACTAAATCTCCCTGATTACCCAGGGTGGCTGTGGTGTGATGGGGGTGTTACCAAGGTGGTAGGCTCTCCAAAGAGGCTGATTGAGATGCAAATGGAGGCCATAACTCAGAGGTAATGCAGACCTGAGCACCCTTTGCCTTGTCCGTTCCTGTTCACCTCACTCTCTCATCGCTCCCCATTTACTCCAGCATAGGAGGAGGGACTGTTATTGTCCCAGGATAAAGTTAGGATATTTATCATAGTGTAAGATAGGAATAGAGGAATAAGGGTGTGGGTAGGGAGGATTAGAAAGTATGAGCATATAAATTGATTGTGGTTTTGATTAAGGTAAACAATGACTAGATACTACCAGATGAGTGCACATTCTCCTGTGGTTGACCACATACACACACATACAGACACACCTGAAGATACCAAACTCTGCCCCTGTTTCTTGGAAAGAACAGATGGACACAATAAAGTGCGAGGGACTCGTCTTGTCAGTAGAAAGGTGGAATGAACAGGGGAAGAGGAGGGGGAGGAGTAATTGCACAGTCCTTTGCTGAATTGTTCTGTGGATGCAAATTTAAATCCCTCCTATTATTTTAATAATCTGCCTTTTACTGCTTGTGCTCGGATCATTTGTTTGCAAACCAGGTTATTTGGAGAGGGAGGCTCGGGGGTAATTTCATGCTTTGGAGCATTTATATCTATAACTTAATGAGGAGAGGGCCTGTTGTTTCCTGGTAATACACTGCTAGAGGGGAGCAAACTTTTTATTCTCCGTTTAGGGTACTGTTAGAGGGCAATAATGTGGGATTACTCCGATGGAATTAAGGAGCAAACTGAGGAGAGACCTAATTCAGCTTTGGGTGATAGACCAAACTTAATACTGATGTTTCATTCAGGGTTTTTTAGGTTCATGGGATGTACCGTAGGAGACGGGCTTTCCCATTTGCCCATTACAACAAGCTTACACAAATTTATTCAAAGATTTCATCAGATTTAAGCATCCTCAATCCCCAGCTGCTACCTAATTGGACTCTGTTTTTAGCCTTATGCACATTTTCTTTTCTTTCTCAATTATCTAAACTTTTTAAAATGTTTACCTAACTGATAAACTGTAGCCTGTGTATCAGTTTATGAAATTCAGATCTGTCTTCTGCTTACTGTCACTCAGTTCGTGCCAGGGCAGGGAGTCAGCCTAGTGGCCCGGCACAACTCAATTTAACACAACCTTATTACATTTAGCTGAGAGACAAAAGGAAGGCTCGCTGTCTACGGAAAGCAGCGCACAGTCTTGTGAGATGATCGGGATTGTTAATGTAGTTACTCTCCTTCAGTGGAGCCAATGATGTCGTGGAATGGAGTGATGGAGGGAGAAGGTGTGCGTCCATGTCCCGTCATCTACTGAGTCTCCTCCTTTTCTTCTTTCCTCCCCCCTCGCTGTCATTCCTTCGCTCCTCTGTTCCCTTGTGAAGAGTTCTTCTCTGCAAATTTAATCAGACTGCATGAATTAAAGCAATAATTTCATTTGTTTACAAGACATAATTTATTCTCTGTCAGGCCAGCGCTCCGTTGACAATCCGTGGCTCGCTGACCCCCGACCTTTGCTGAGGTCACATGATGCATTTATTACATTGTTCACCGAGAGTCTTTCAGGCTATTATCAGGCGACAAGGGGCTAAAGATGCATGATGAGAATCCTATTATTCAAATCTGCGTAACACTGTAACAGAATGCAAAACCACATGACCTTATCAACTGACAGGGTAGATCATGTAAATGGTGCTTGAACAACTACAGTTGGTGGTAATGAATGTGTTTATGAATATGAAAATGACCATAATAACAATAATAATGATTGTTTCATATCCGATAGTGCCACTGATAGCCCTAGCTCTTTACCCCCTTTATTTCCCGTTTTAAAATATTCAAACACAGGTTGCTCTTTCTTTCATTCATTTGTTCCTCTTGTAACACTAACTCAGTGTCACTATTCTGTGATTTCATACCAGATAAAAACAAGAGACTTTATCCCAGAGAAAAAAAAAAGGCACAATCTCTTGTCTTTCCAGGCTAAACTATTGTGACAGTGGAAAATGGTAAGCAGTTTAGAATATTGCCAAACAAAAGAGCTTTTAATCAAAGTGCATACCAGACCCTGCGGAGTGTAAAACACTCCCTCATCAAAAGGCCTATTATACACTTACTCACATCAAAGGCCTCTATGTTTCTTAATTGCCGGATTCTTTTCTTATTCAATTATGTTATGCTTATGTTTTTATAAAGCTGATACAAAAAGAGCTTCGGTAACCAAATCAAAGGGGCTTGATTTATCATCTCTGTACAGCGATGTGTGTTCACTACAACAGTGTACATATGTGTAAATGTGTGCATTTTTGTGAGTGTGTTTGGTACTTTACCGACCCTCAGGATACCGCGATGATACAAGGCGTGTTTCAGGAGAAATTAAACAGTGTAAAACTAGCAGGTTAAGATAAAGCAATCACATTACTGCCACACTTGAAAAGAACACATTATTTTGTACTTTTAGTGTGCTTTATTGCTGACACCCCGAATAGAAAGTTGTATATAGAGTACATAAGTGCACAGGGTCTAGGAGTTTTTCTCTAACTTGTTATCTAACCACAACATAATCAGCATGGAAGTCTACGTGTGCCGTTCAGCCAGACACTAAAGTCCCTGTGCAGAATTGCAAAACAAGCTGGGTGTAAATATGTAATTGCTAGTGCTTATTCTGAGATCTGAAATATTAGGGAGCAATATGGATCGCATTAAAATCCTGGTTGTTAGGGGTATCGGTTACACTGAAGACATACAGGAAAATGTGCACTGTCTGCGAATCTGGCGGAGATGGAGTGGGTGAGATGAGGAGGGAGATAGGAGCAGGAGAGGGTGAGGAAATGGAGAGGAAGAGACAGAGAGGAAGAGTAGAGTAAGATGAAAATCTCAATGTCTTTCTGAGAACATAGACACATTATTTAAATCTCCATCACTTTTTAATGTAAATCTGATCAGGCTCCGTGCTGGACGAAGGAGGGTAGAAGTGAAGTAGAGGCAGAAACGGAGACACACGCACACACCCACACACACACACACACACACACACACACAGAAGGACAGAGCAAGTTTATAACATAACATTGTTAGGATTGAAAGCTGGATGTTACCGTCTCAATTCACACTTTATCTGTTATAGACCACAAATGCACACAAAACAATTTTAAAATCATATCAGCTGTCCTTTACCTTAATGAAAAAACACTTTCACTGGCTTTCTGTGGAATATTTTGTGTGTGTGTTGGTATATATGGGTGCATGTGTAAGTTTGTATGTGTGTGTTTGTGTGGAATATGATATCTGCCTCAGGCCCCATGGCCCTGGTCTGTCTGCATCCGAAAAGCAAACTCTGCAATTATGATGACCGCCCTGTCCTTTTCATTTCCCATCTCTGTCTCTCTCTCTCTCTCTGTCTCAGGCTCTCACACTTTCTCTCCCTCTCTTTCCAGCTCTCTGTCTTTATTTTTCTCTATCTCTGGCCCATCTGTCTCTCTTCTGAAAGTTAAAGAAATATAAATATAAAGTCTTCTTGCACTTTGTTCACTTGCATTCACACTCACGTATCACCTCTTCTTAAAATGTTCCGCTTTTGAAAAATAATTATATTTTTTGGCAACAACCTTATTGTTGCAACAATTCATCAGACAAGGAGTTTAGTTTATTTGTATGATTTTAGTTTAAATGTAACAATAACAATAGAACAATTATGAATATTGATGCTAACAATAACTATTATTATCCTGGTATATATATGACAATTTCATACATATTATCCTGTAGTCAGTTTTTTTATTTAATTTGATAAAATTTTAGTATTACAATTATTTTTTTTGCTTGCTTTATACATTTTATGTATTAAATGTATAGCAGTGCATTTATTTAATTACTGTACTGTACTATACTTGTAGTTGAGTATTTTTATTTGATGCTGTTGTATACTTATACTCCTACGTTATAGGCAAATATTGCTCTTTTGATTTTACTTAATTTATTTGACGGTTAAAGTTAATAGTTACATTACAGATTAAAATTTTGAAAACCTGTAATGTGCATATAAAATATAATGCATCACTATACAGTAAATTCAATTACACAGCAGTATATAAAGTACTTAAAATCAAGACACCTCGACCAGCTACAACATTAAAATTCTGCTTACATGTTAATGCATCAGTATTAATAATTCTATAATATAAAATGTAATTATCTAACACTGCCATTTTGTGTGCATAAGGAGTATTTTTAGTTTATTTAGTGTGCATATTGCTGCGAATACTCACCCCTAACCCTAATAATACATTTGCTTGAGTTTGTTTTTGTTGGAAATGGAACAGGGTATTTTTATATTGTGGTATTGCCACTTTTTCTCCACCACTGGTTATCGTAATTATTTCCCTCTTTTTTCTTTTTAAGTCCTCCCGCCTTCTGTGTGTTTTTCTCAGCATGCACAGTGTTTCTCTGCAGCCTCTACATGACTCCTTGTCAGGTCTGAGTGAGTGTTTAACTGATTGAAGTGCTTACTAATTAATGTGTTTCATTAATTACAGTCATTAATGCTGTGTTTACTAACGGCCTGTAGTAGCCTTAGTACGTCACTGAACGGAAATGTCAGCAAGTACTTAACCGTGGCCTGGCCTTTACTCCTTGTGTGTCTGTGTGTGCATGTGTTCATGTGTTTGTGTGTGTGTGTGTGTGTGTGTGTGTGTGTGAGGTGCCCCTGATGTCCGTGTTAAAAGTATCAGCACGTATGTGCCTCATTCTCCATGTTTCTCATCTGGAAAATCATCCCATGTCCTTCCTTCACCTTTCCCATATCTGCCCCTGCAATTGCTTGATTTGTAACTTGATTTCAGGAAAGGGAAAACCTGTAGATTATCCAGCTTTCATTAAGGGGGAAAAACCCAGTCCGTGTCAGAGAAAGAAGAAATCAATTTAATACAGACTTAACTGGAGGAAATTGCATATTCTGCCTGTATGTGCTGAACAGGCACTTTCTCTTCCTCACCAGAGACCTGCCTCCCTATTAATTGCAGTGTGTGTGCATGTCAGTGAGTAAGTGGATGTGTATGTGCGCGTGCATTTGTTTGTTTGTGTGTGTTTGTGTTTGTAATGTGTAGAGCGTGTGCATTCATTTGTGTGTTAGGTGCTTGAATGCATGTTTCCTGAGTGTGTATTCCGTCTCTTTGTCTGTGTGTGGAGGTCAATTCTCAGACCTGTGGTAGGGCACCCAGCCAGATGTGTCTGTTTCTTTATTTGTGGTGTGCATGTGCGTTCACCGCACGTGGAGTGTGTCCATATTTCTTTGTTGGTGTATGGCGCGTGCATAAGCACAAGCGCATGTGACTTAGCCAGGTGGAGAGGAAATTGGTTGGTATTTATGAACAAACGTCATAATTGTGACAGGATGATATATGACCAGCACATTCCACAGTTTTCCCCCTCCTTCCCTTTCTCTTTTTCTTTTTGCTAAAAATATATATCTATGATAAAATGCAGTCTTAAAAGCTGATGACCAATTTACTGTGGCGTGTTGCGGACAAGGTCATAGAGATCTGAGTTCCTCTGTGTTCCTCCCTCCGAGGCCTGTTCTAATCTACAGAGCAAGAAGAGGGGCTCAAAGTCATTTCTCTAATTGCTTTTATAAGGTGCCCTTTTCACATGGTGTCTTCCCTGTTCATTCACTTTCACCGCCATTACAACACCTTACGTCCGCACCTGCTGGTTAAAATACGGTCATGTAATATTGCTGCTGCTTTATATTGATATCAGATATCATGTCATATTCAGAGGCGGCAATAGAAACCACAGCAAACTATAAAAATAGTACACTTTTTGTCTTCCCCTACTCACGCTTTTACCATCCTTCTCCATGCCTGTGGTGTTAACCGGGGTCTGCAGGCTAAGTGTTTTGTATATATGGGGGTACTTTTGATTTCTTAAGTGTTGTCCCTGCATTGGTGATCCATAAGGGGAGCTGAGGTGGTGAGGGGGCAGCACGAGGTGAGGGGAGATGGAAACGGGTTAAAGTGTGAGAGGGAAGGCTGAGAAGGATAAGGGGAGTGGGGATGAGATTGAGCCTAGTGCATTAAGACAGTGTATTATTTGGCGGTTCCACTTGCTTGCGTCCATTAGGGGTGGCCGCTATGCTATTAAAGGGGTCAGCGAAGTGTGTGTACCTGTGTGTGCATGTGTGAGTATGCCTACATGTGTGTGTTTTAAGAGTTAGTAGAGTGGTCCAGTGTCTTATCGAACAGGATGGGGCTACCCTGCTCTAATACCTCTTCATTTTATTGGATTGGATGGCCCCAGTTATAATTGTATTAAGGCTCTTCCCCCTCCAACCCCCACTCTGTCTGCGTCTTTCTCTACAGCAGTGACCACATGTCATTCCCCAACACACGGAAAACACCAGGAGAGACGAGCAGAACCTCTGCAGAGGCGAACTTCCTCCACTCACACTGGCAAAAGCGCACCTTTTCTCTCCATCCTTGCTCTTGGTTCCCTCCTTCTTTCTTCCCCTCTTCCTGAAAGTCATAAAGGTCATTGTCATGTTACAGGCAACTGTTCTCTTGGGTTGACGGCTTGAGGTGGCGGCGAAAAGTGAGAGGTGGCGGGCTGAGGGATCTGATGCCCATGTTATCATCATGGTGACCTTGCTGCTCTATGCCCCGACCACGCGGCTCTTTTGTGGATGTGCAGTCATGAAGATAGACGCACAGTTGCTGCAGTTTCTAGTTTTCAAGCCGTGAAGCTTATTTACACGTGTGTTTCATTCATAATTAGCCTTTGCATTTAGGTGGAGCGATAGGTTGCGTGTAGCTGGGGGCGGTAAGCTCTGTCACCCAGAGTCAAGCTCTGTGGTGTTGCACACTCAGCGATTACTCTGGAGTTAACCAGAGAGGCTTCGCTGCCTCTCACTTTTCCTTCGCCCTTGAAGAGACCAGGAGTTGTCAGGGTCCTCATAAAAACCCTGAACGATTGCGTCTGTGCGTTCTTCCTCTCTTTTTCTACCCTTTTTTTCCCTCTTCTCCTTCCAAAACCTGGCCATCTGTCTAATTGTTCACCTCCATCGCTTTAATGCTTTTTACATGCTTTTTCCCCCCTCTTTCCAGGCAATAAACTTTATTTTCTTCGCAAGACTTCAATCTGCAGGGGGAGGGTAGTTGGGCAGGCAGGCTGCTCACCTTCTCCCTGCTGGATTTGCTCCAGTGGCCCCCCTTCAACCCCCCTCTATCCTCCCTCTGGTCTCCCATTACTCCATCTCTCCTTCCCTTTTCCCCCCTGTCTCTAGAGAAGGGGATATGTGTTCGTCAAGCTGACACCTGCTCTCATCTTCTCTGCTGGTCATACACACATGGAGGGCTACCCTGTTGAGGAGGCCTTACACTGACCTGTTAATTATCACACTGCTGCCTACTCTGACCTTGTTGGGAAGTAATGTCTAATTTTTCTCACTGTAAAATTGAATTCTCCACTTCATAATAACAACTGAAGGATTTTTACACACACTGACACTGTAAAGTTTTGTCATGCCCATCTTCATCTACTTGGTGACCAAACAGTTCTTTTACAGTGGACCCCTTTCCGCTTTACCTGCATTTCTGTGTATGTATACTGTGTAAAAGAATCCTGCACATACAAGCCATTAAATCAGACAGTTGTCTCCTCTCACCTGTGATTATTGCTGTGTGCAGATCATATAAGCATCTACCCTATAATCATATCTATAATAGCCATAATCAGCCCTTTAATGCTTTGTAATAGCATCCATATAATGGTATATAGTAGCATCAAGAGAATAATTCAGGCATAGATAATAGTGTGATAGCGTGGTTTTACCCTTGAGTCACAACATTGAATTTGTTGTGTGTGTGTGTGCGTGTGTCTGTGTATGCATGTATAAATATGCCCTGGGGCAGTTAAGGTGTCTGTAAAATGCCTGAAGAATCACATTTCCATCAGAAGGCGCTCTTAACCCTTTCTTGTTTTCTTTGTGCTCACTGCTCCATGGAGCGTCCTTGCTGTGAGTGTCATGTACACTTGAGCTCTGCGGAGACAGACACGCAGAGGAAAGACATTCCCGTATGAAGCCCACAGACTGGAGATCAGATCAGTGGATAAGGCTGACAGGGGAGCAGCCGCAGTAGCAGCAGCAGCAGCAGTGTTGGTGGTGGTGGCGGACGGGGAGCGGGGAGCTGAACGCTCTTCCGGGTTGTAATGTGAGCTGACAGCGTTCCTCAGGGATAGCTGGCAGGACGAAGGGGAGAGGGAGCATCAGGAATACCTGGTGCTACTGAACCCAGAGCCTAGCTGGGAGTCCTGGGAGCAATATCTCACTCCTTTTCCCTCTCCAGCATGAGGGATGAGTCTAATGGACCGTTAGTCTGAACGGCACACGCTCCACCTTAGGTCATGCTGCACGCACCCGTACCCCAAAGTCCCGCGTGAGCTCATATGTTTTAGGGAGATTGAACCTGGGTTGTCTGTTGAGAAGCCCTGTGCTGATAAAGATGTAGAGAGAGGCAAAAGGGGGGGAGAGAGTGTAAGTTGACACGCTTTATCACAGATGAGAAAAAAAAAAAAAACATGGTTATACGTTGAGATATGCTCCTTTAGGCCTGCCTGCGTCTCTGCTGAGGCCTTTGCCCTGCAGCAGAATGCTACAGTGGGATGGAAAGGATGATGAATATTTAGCCTGTCTTCCTCAGTGTGTAAATGCAGCTATGCATTCACTTCTCAAGTCATTTATCTTTCTCTTCTCCTCTCCCATCCTCACCCTGTCTCACAACATATGGTGTAAGATGAGCCACACGGACACACACACACGCACACACACGCGCACACACACACACCCACACACAAATACACAATGAGAACATGTTGTCAAAGAGTTCTTTAGGAGTCTTTAGACAAGGCTGCGGTCGCGTATCAGCAGTCTTTTCAGATATTTCTTCACCAGCCTGAATGAAAGTAATAGTCAAGTCAGTTTTATTTCTATAGACCAAAATCTCAAATTAGCAAATTTGCCTTAAATAGCTTTACTCAACATCTGTACAGTATATGAGAGCCTTTATCGTTTAGACCCTCAATTCAGATAAGATAAAACTCCCCCAAAAAACTAGGAAGAAACCTCAAAAAGAGCAATAGAGAAGTGATCCTTCTGTCAGGATGGAAAGGCGCATTTACCATTCACACATAGGAAGATCCTTATTTTGACTGAGGAGACCAGTGGCATTTGAAACAGCAAATGTTTTTATCATTTGAACATGGACTTTGTGATAACTCTTTTTTTTTTTTTTTTTGCTGTAGGTGCTGCCATAACAGTGGCAGTTTGCAAAAACCATGAATAACGGTGGTGACCCTGTTGCTTTATTGCTGTTGCTGCTGGGTTTTAGAATCATACTTTTGTGTTTCCTGTCTCTACAGCACAAAGCAAGAGTAGAAGCAATGATGTGCGACCTGGCCTCTCTCCGCAGTGTCAGGGAGTTTGCAGAGTCTTTCAAAGCCAAGAAACTGTGAGTATAAACAAAATTATACATTTTGCATGCTCGATTTCCTACTCTCTTTTCACTCTCATAACTTTTCCCTCCTGTCATCGTGTACGTGGGGGTCAAAGTTCATTGTAGTCGACCTTTGGCTACCAAACATTGCAGAAAATCATGCCAGTGTGCACCACTATGACTTGCGCAGAAGCTCTGAAGATTAACAATTGCTCTATGAAAGGTTTCACCTGTGTGTTCGGACTGAGAACAGGCTTAGACTAATCTTTCCAGGTAGCTGCTACGAGTTGAAGCTCACAGGTTGAAAATAACTTTTTGGGTCAGTCTGAAT
This sequence comes from Lateolabrax maculatus, assembly GCA_031216445.1. NCBI lineage: Eukaryota > Metazoa > Chordata > Actinopteri > Acropomatiformes > Lateolabracidae > Lateolabrax > Lateolabrax maculatus. The sequence continues at coordinate 13,683,295 of CM062214.1, forward strand.
CTAAAACACCATCGAAAGACAGGGGACTCTCCATTGTGAAGAGACTGGGACAGAGCTGGTCTTACAATGGTTTCTGAATCAACTGTATAGCAGAACGCCCAACACAAATCATGACACAGTATCTCAGGTAGTTGTCAGTCCCATATCAACTGGCAGGCTTTTTTTCCTTCCTCACTCAGAACGAGACAAAGAAAAGGAAACAAATAAGTAAAAAGCAATGAGGACTAAACATGGTTTCTTATTTAGGCCAATCACTGTATTCATCACTATTACTTCCCCCATACACGATACTTAAAGGACATTCAAACTGATGTCACTGATGGACACCATATGGACAAGGCCCCAGGAGTATGTGTGTGTATTTGTGTCGATTTGCTTGACATTGGTCGAACAGACTACCAGACTTATTTTGTGGTGGTCAGCTTTTACGGCATGTGTCTTGCGCCCCGTGGTCGGTCGCACAGTTGCTATTTTGGGGTCATGTATTCTGTCATCCATACTGCTCATCCACCCGCAGGTCTCTAGGCGGTGGAGTTTGTGTGTGTGTTTATGTGTGTGTATGCGGGGGTTGGTGTCAGGGGAGCCCCTTGGGGAGAGGCAGGGCAGTCATTGCCCGTGGCAGCCCTGGGGCAGGGTATGGCCATCCAGGACACGTGTCTTGGGTCACAGCCAAAACTCACGGTGGCTTCCCTCGCTCTGTCCTATAGTTCCCTCCCATCTTTTACATGTATCCCTCCCGTCCACACGGAAGTATACTGACCTCCCTTTAACCCTACGGTCCCCAGAATTTTTCTCCTCGTTTTGCTTTTTGCACATCCCCTTTTGCTATTTGTTTATCTGCCTCGGTTTCTCTCTCTTTCTCCCTCTCTCATGTTGTCTCTTAGTCTTTGTCTGTCTCTGTCGCTCTCTCTCTTTACCTCAGTATTTTGGCAAGGTTGTATTTCTTCATTAGCTGTGCTGTTGGGGGGGAGTGGGGTAGTCCCAGGGGACGTCAGAGTACATTAATTCTCATCAGAAGGCGAACAGAGCAGAGTGGAGGCTGGGAGCTCTGAGCTGTGAATGGCACTGGGCAGCTGTCTGAGTCTACCACCACTCTATTACTGCACGTATGTCTTCAGGCATAACACACACAGGAGTGTGCTCACAGAGCACGCGCATATATGTGCATACATGCACGGACGCACACAGACAATTCTGTGTATAGACGCATACACACACACACTATTTTGTAAACATGCAGAGACAAACAGACACCCACACTCATACATACACGCACAATAATGCTCCTGCAGCGTGTCATTGACAGGTGAAATGTAATCAGAGTCTTTTTCTTTTCCTTTTCTCGTTTCTCACTCCCTTGCTTTTAAGTGCTTTAGTCAGTGGCTTTCACGCTGCTTTGTGTCCCATTGACCCCGATTCTGTTTTAATTGCCTGTCCTTTGAAATGAAATTACCTGGATATTGATATTGTTGAATGCAGTGCAATTTCATCGGGATGTAAGTGATGGAGGACAGCGCTGACAGAATGCCCCTAATACAATTTCTACTGAACGGTCCGTAATTAACACATGCAATTTGTTTTCACCTGTGATAAAAAAAAAAAAAATGCATTTATCCTGTTCTAATTTCAAGCCTATTATGTGTAATAGGTGGTCTGTGTAGATACATTCAAGCCAGATCACATTAGTCTACCATTCTTCCTTCCCTTTGCATTATGGTGACTGTAATACCGTCAGATTGTTGTGTGTCTTTGCACACTTTACAGGTATGTCGTTCTGGAGTGTGAGTGTGAATATGGATCAGGATGAGTGGTGTATACACATCTGTATTTGTGTTGCCAGTGCCAGTTTCAATCTTGCCAATAAAGTGCAGTGTTAATGACCAGTAGTCTGAGCCCAGCTCACACAGGCAATCTCTTCCTGCTGGCCCCCATTATCATAGAGGTCAGGGGTCATACCCAGGGGGGTTATTTAAAGTAAATATATAAACTGATGTCTCCCTGTTTGGTAGTTAACACCCTCGTTTGACCAGCGCTGAGATTGCACAGTGCACACAGTGTTGTGTGAGGTCTTAATGTGGAAAGAGGGACTGTGGTACGCGGCAATAGGCCTATTAAAGACATTCATTAGACCTGCGCTTATGAGAGAGGGACTAACTGGTGGGCAGTTGAATTAACAGGCCTTTTACATTACAAGCAGACTCACCAGAGGCCCATCTGAGCTGCGTGGGGGAAATCGCTCTACTGGCCCGAGAAAAGTTCTTTATTGGAGTTTTCGATCACAAATTTGTGATACACTTTGAGTGACATAACGAGTTTGTTTCTTTTTTTTTTTCTACAGTGTCAAGTCACAAAAAAGACACACACCAAATCTTAAGAGGTTTAACTGACATAAGGATTAGTTTTAAACAACAGCTACAGTGAAAGGTTTAAAAGTTAGGTCAAGAGTTCATGCCTGTGGTGTTATTGTGCAGCTCCTAGTCAGTACATTGGTGTCAGACCCAAGAGTTTTGCCTTGTATAGCACAATGTTACTGTACTTCACACTCTATTAAACAGGGGAACACTGGGCCAAAAACAACCAATGTGTTTTGTCTGCTTTTAAGCTGAGAGCAATTTCAGAGCAGAACTTGACATTGCAGCAACTCCAACTCTTCTATCTTGTTTTATCAGGTTTAAGTTTAGGTCACAAAGGTAATTTATTACAGATTTTTTTTTTTCCTACCAAGTTACACTTCCTGACCGTTTTTGTATTTTGGGTGAACATTTTAATATCTTGCTGCTAGTGTGTGCTCTGTTGATAATGTGCTGAGGTCTGCATTCTTTAAGTTGACTTGTGACTAGGTTTGTGCTCTTTAATGAACCTTGTGTGTTCGGAGGCCTGAAGGTGATCGTACAGTACACTCCTATGTAATAGCATGGGATGGCTCATTATAGAAAGGCATAACAATTCACACATTAATTTTCCAGCATCCAGTTTTTAATTAATCCAGTAGGCAGTCTTAAACACAGGGTACACAAATTGCCTTCGGCCTCATAATTAATTCTAATGGAAGAAATTAAAAATTGGTGGGGTGTGTTTGGATTGTTCGGCTGTGTTACTGTGGTTTCGAGCTCACTGGAGCGACGCTGTCACCGACAAGGATCTCTCGCTGCCCTGACCAATCCAGCAATCTCCATTCACTGGCATGCGAGCAGGGAGTGTTAGTCACTCGCCCACACGAAGTCTGCAAAAATGGAAATGCGTTGCGTGTCTGTGTGTGCTGAAACATATGCTTTTTTGCAGGCCCCTGAATAAAGTCAGTTGTTTTTCGTATCATGACTGGTGTGTGTATTTATTTTTTTTTATCTGCACACAGCCTTTTCCGAGTCGATGTGTTGGTGGGTTTGGTTACTCAGAGTAGTTACACAGAGCCTGTATCAACACCCATTACTTCCACCACCCTTGTGTGTTGAAACGGTTTGAGATTGCTTTTCAATGTGTTGTTGCTGTTGGATTCCAGCCAGCTGTATTCGGTATCTACAGTACCTGTCGAGCCACGGGGAGTTGCACTGGAAACCTCTGTATCATATCAGCATTACTGATGCTCTGTCTCTCTAGACCTCTAAAGTCTACCACTCTCTGGAATAAGACACCCTGTTTCCTTTCTCTGCCTTCGCTTCTCACTATTCCATCCTCTTTTTTTATTTATGCTCCCTGTCTCTCCTTACCTCTTCAGCCTAATATGGTATGAAAATCCCCTTTTTATGCAGCTGTGACTTCTTTGTTTTCACTTGTAATCAATAAAAAATCAAACATGTTTTATTTTCTGCCTTCTTCCTCCCATAGGCCCCTGCACATTCTGGTGTGTAATGCAGCAGTATGCACTCAGCCCTGGAGCTTGACAGAGGACGGCCTGGAGTCCACCTTCCAGATCTGCCATCTCGGTCACTTCCTGCTCGTCCAGTGCCTACAGGACGTGCTGCGTCGCTCGGTCCCCGCCCGTGTTGTGGTGGTATCCTCTGAATCCCACAGGTAAACATAATAAACAAAGCATGTAAAAAAGTTGTTTTTGTGTTTTGTGTTGTGTTTTTTTTTTTTTTTTTCCTGTTTCAATTAATAATAAACATGACCTTTACATTCATCCTAATGCATTTTTAATAGAATGAATAAAAGATAGAAATAGTGTGAAAACCAGGAATGTTTAATGGGTCATCCATGTGCACACATGCGTCCCTGTGCATCTGCATGAGACAAACAAAATGGGTATCTGATCTCCATTTAAAAAATCCATAGCGCTACTAGAGGTAAAAAAAAACTCTACCTTTAGCTCCTTCAGAACTTACATGTACGAAAAAAAATGATAATGGCAGACAAATTCCAAGGTGTAATTACCTGATGCTCGTGTCACATTGTATATGTTACCCTTAAATGACCTTAATGACCCTACATGACCTTAAATTATTTCAATTTTTTGTAAATCTTGTTTTTCCCTTCTCAGTGTAAATCATCTTTGATGCCTTTCTTGTGTCTCTGGGTTTGGAGGTATAATGTTTATATAAGTTTTACTGATAATGATACATGGTTGACAAAACATTAAAGAAAGATTGTCTAGGCTAGGCTGTTTAGTACAAAGTATTCAACAAAGTCTTCAACAATGAACTGCTCATTCAAGGCAAATCTCCAATTTTTGATTGTGTGGTTTACTTGACTACACACCACCCCAAATAATTTTGATTTAATTTTGAAATTCTTAGTGGTAGAGATAATTTAACCTATTTAACCCTCCTGTCAACTAGTCTGGTCCATCAACACAGTAAACACTGTTTTTTTTACAGTCTAGCTACAGTATCACACTCTTCTGGCATTTTCAGTTTTCTAGAAAATATACCTTCATATTAGTACTGCTTTACTTGACAGTGAAGTGGTGATGTGATAACAGGTTAACATTTTGATGACACCTTGTTCTAATGTACCTTCCAACACTGTGGACATGTTCCACACATGTTGCCATAATGGAAATCACCCGCCTGGCAGAATGCAGTGTTCTTGTTGAGTGTGAGCACCACACTGTTGTTTTGCCCTCTATTCACAACATTCACTGTTAAGCCATATTTAAGTCACCCTGATAGAGTTTAAGCAGTAATATCCCAAAACTACCCTGTCTAGTCCAACAACTGATCGAGTCCAGTCATGCAGTTATAGCCGCTACATTGGCTAGTTTTCACTACAAACTGATAGATCAGACTTAATGCATATTGTCAAACATGACAGCCTCACTCACTGAAAACTAATTTCCCTCCACACGCTGTCACTATGAATTAAACGTATCATCAACATGATGGATGGACTTATCAGCTAAAATTTACTTTGATCAAGTATCTGCTCCTTTCTGTCTGACCCCCCGACTCAGCCCCTTTCTTTCGTCTTTTCCCTCCTTCTGCCATCTATTGTTTTTCAAGTCTATCTTTTCGTTAAGCAACTCCACTCCGTAGACTTCTGTTTTTCCTGTCATACAGTAGACAAGCTTGATGTCTTGCAGTGATCTGTGAGCCCAAGCCCTGAGCCATGTGTTTCAGAGCCAGTGAGTGTGTGTGTGTGTGTGTGTGTGTGTGTGTGTGTGTGTGTGTGTGTGTGTGTGTGTGTGTGTGTGTGTGTGTGTGTGTGTGTGTGTGTGTGTGTGTGTGTGTGTGTGTGCGCGCGCGCGACATTGATCCTGGCTTCAGTCAGTCAGACGGCCAAGTAGAGTGATTGATTGGAGCTCGGCGGAGTGACCTGAGACAAGGAGAACATACGCAGAGTTATTCTAGCAGATCAAACAGCAGCACTGTTACAGGGGCCCTCATATGAGTTATGTTATACAGACTGCCATGCATGAGTGGACAGGAGCAGCGGAGGGGATGGTTTGACACTCAGATTCACATGGGGTCGCACTGCTATTAGATGCGATGTAGGAAAAGTAAGAGGAAGAGAGAGTAGGAAAAGCTTATTGAAAGAAAGCATGTCATGAAGGGAGTATTGACAGCATTTGATTGATGCAAGACTTGCCTACACAGTAAGAACAGTGAGTTCATACAAGTTTTGGTGGTGCATAAACTAGTCAGGCTCCTATTGGAACAGGCAGAAAGTGTAGGATTTAAATGTATCGCAAGGCCAAGAATGGTCAGGTGTGCTCTTCGTCTTTGCCCTACAGCTTCCTCTCGGCTTTTCTGCCTCCCCACCACATACACTCACCTTTCCCTCTCTCCTCTCCAAGCAGCAGTGGCTTTAACCCCTTCAAAGAGGGCTTAGGCAGGACCAGAGAGAGTCAGTTACACACTGACACAGACTAGAGGGAGGAGAAGAAGGAGCGGAAATAGACAATATCTCATATTACATCTTCCATTCTGTCCACCTCATTCCAGACCTATATTACATCTATTGAAGTCGCTCCCTTTTTTGTTTGTGTTATTTTCCGTTTCCGCTGATTTCCCGTTTATTCACTTAGCCTCCCCTCACAAGCAGCGTGTGACCCATGACCTGGCGGCATATTGTATTCCCTAAGCCCCTTGTCCGCTGGTAAAGCATTGACCTATAAGGGACAGGGGTGGGAGAGATGGACACACGGGTAATGGCTGGACACTTTATCAGTCTCCACCACAGGGGCTTACTGTAGAATTGGCCCAATACAGGTTTACTTTGCCCTAGTACTGCATCAGATCTGGTCAAACAAGGAGAGATAATATCCTTAATGAAATGACCTCTGATAGATCTAATCTGTAGCTCTGGCAGTACTTTTATGTACAGACAGAATATTTTCACCAGCTAAAATCTCTATATGTTCTTATGCAAGGTTTAGTGAATCATCTAACAGGGTAATTCATTGATTGCAATATCCCTGTAAAACCACATTCAGTTGTAACTAGCCACAACTTCAGAAAACTAATTTTGAAAAAAAAAACAACAACTATTATTTGGTACTTGGGCAATTGATTTATCCACCTCTACTTGCTAAAGTAGTTATGAAGCTGCAGCACATGAAATGAAAAGCCTGCAGATGTTGTAATTTAGCCAAGCAAGGATGTTGCGGAAGGCGACAGTAAACAAGAGGCAGCAAGCTTGTAAAATCACAACAAGGAAACCAGGTGACATTTTGATTGGTTGTTTTCTAATGACTGGATTAATATGTAGGATGTGTTCCGCCGGTTTGGAGCCTTTCTCTCTCTTACACGCACACAGACACACACACACACACACACACACACACACACACACACACACACACACACACACACAAACACACATGACACACAGGGAGTGTACATTTTTTGTCCGTGTATTGTGATGTTATTGTGTGACTGCATAATAACACATCGAGTAGTGTAATGTTTAAGGGGCCTTGTCAAACATCTGGAGTTTAACAGCTCTGTCGCAGGCAATTAAAGAACATCATGTCACGTCTTTGATTTGTATGCAGCCAGCACCACACATCTGCCAGTAGAAAGTCTACACACGGGCAGACACACTCACTCTCACACTCTAACTACTCTTGATCTCTGGACTGTGTTTCAGGTTCACAGACCTGTTGGACTCATGTGGCAAGGTGGACTTGGCCCTGCTGTCTCCCCCAAAGAAGGAGTACTGGTCCATGCTGGCTTACAATCGGGCCAAACTCTGTAACATCCTCTTCAGCAATGAGCTCCACCGCCGCCTCTCACCTCACGGTGTCACCTCCAGCGCGGTGCATCCTGGTAACATGATGTACACCTCCATTCACCGGAGCTGGTGGCTGATGACCTTTCTCTTCACACTGGCCAGACCTTTCACCAAGTCTATGGTAAGGGAGAAAACGATTCTGAAAAAGTCTCATATAACCTTGTGACCGCACAAACTGTAGAACCAACATTTTTTTTCATTACCTACAGATGTTGGTTACCACCACAATGGATTGGTTAACATTGAGTAGCTTTTCATTCCACCAGTATATCTGTAGCTAACTATATTTTTCTGCTTGGAAAGACAGTCAGTGAATTCATCACGCTATGTTACCGTCCTCTTTTCTCTAGTTGTGACTCGGATGTGTCCTTTACTCAGTCTATATATTTGTCTTGGCACGTTCTTGGGAGAGAGGAGAGGAAAAGGATGGAGAGGGGTTGATCTGCTGAGTGCTGAGCGCTCAGGGAGAGAGTCTGGGTTTCACAGATAGAGAGATATTCTGTGGTTTGTTTTCCTCTTCCTCCTGTCACTGTTTATTTAACTCTGAGAGGCGGTTCCCCTATCCTCTCACAAGGGTAGGCGATATTCCAGATCCTGTGTACTGCGACTATTAGGTTACAGTAAATGCACTGCACAAACTCCAGTCTCTACTCGTATGCAGTCATGTACTCTAGAGTACTAAGATAAGATGTCAAATATGTTTTTACCATATATCCCATTCCCATCAGGAGAACCTATTACCAGATATTTTCAGATGCTTTATCTTAAGTTCTGAATCATACTAGCAAGCTGACTAAAGACCTGTCCGAGAGCAGAGATACAGTATAGACATTATGTCGTCACAGGCTGTCTTTGAGCGATACAGAGAGAGAAGACCAGGTGCTGTGCTGGAGGGCCCGGTGGTTTTTATCTTTTTACAAGTTTAACTTTGAAGCAACAATGAAACCAGATCCCCTCACAGCCATACTGTGATGGAAGTGGGATATTAGAGTGCCTCGATGACCCTCGGAGCTATGTTTCTGGGTCAACAGCTCCTGGTAGGGTCTCTCTTGGCAAACACGTCCCAGGTAAGGTGCTTGGGACATGAAATGCCATTCTCTGGTGGGGAAGGAGCTCCTTTTAAGGACCCAATGGGACAGGAGCTGGTCAAGTGTGGGGTCACAAGTGTAGCTGGTACCAGACCGTAGGCAAACATTCATGATCAACTTCATAAACTGTAGTTGCATCATCTGATCCAGCAGTATGTCTTGCTCAAACTGTTCTCAGCAGGGGAGGAGAACTGTTGGTTGGTGGAAGGAGAACTTTGAGGATCTAACGGACACAACCTCTGTAAAAGACGCAGAGCCTTGACCATCTTGCTGGTGGAATGGACTGGAGGGTGCGCCCCAGTGGCTGGGGTGTCACGCTGCTCAGCCTCCTCGGGAAATTCAGACGGATATGGCCTATTGTCAAAACTCTGATTAAGGAGGAACTTTGCAGACTCCATGGCGGTTACCCATCCAGTCAACATCTTTTTGATGTGTTTGGAGAAGGCTTATGATCATGTCCCTTTGTCAGGGTAACATTGGGAATGTGGGGTGCTAAGGCCATTGCTATTTTGTAGACATCATTTCTAGGTTCAGCCGTGGAATGGAGAGTGTCAATTTGGTGATTCAGCATTGCGTGTCTTTTTTGCTTTTTGCTGCTTCATTAGACTGTGACCGTGCAACATTTTTGCTAAAATTGGCCTTTTGTCAATTTTACCTGAATTGTCACAACCTTAAGAATTTAAGTTGATAAAGCATTTTTCATTCAATTCAAAAAATGTCATACAGTGTTTGCATTGGGTTTATCTACAGTAACTATTGCTGTCAATGGCATCCAATTAGATTATAATATATAAGACTACTTACTGCTAAGGTTTCCTCTCAAGGCAATTACCTCTATAGAACAGCTCAGAGTGGCAACTGTTGTGAGTGCGTAAAGATGCAGCTGTGTGGGGGTGTACAATAAATGAGTGCATGAGAGTGTTCATCGCACATGTGTGTGCTTATAAGTTGATGTTAGGTGCCCGAGGTTAACGTCCTCACACACTTTGGATATGAACGATAAAATCCAACACTATGATTTATCTCTAGTCTATATTGTGTCCTCTGCTCTGTAAGACTTTTCAATTGATAGCATCCCTCTGCCCTTTAGGCTCCATAGTCTCCTAATATATGCTTTAGTTTGACTATTACATCTTTCCATTAGCTACTCTTCATACTTTATCAATTTAGTGTTTGCACTGAAGGGAAAATGTGATGTGTTGAAAGGCAGCGTGTTGGAGTTTTAGTGAAGCGTCATTCTGATCCATCATGTTTGACAGACACAAGGCCTCAGGCCGTCATTTGTCTCTCCTCCTTCTGACATAGGATGAGAGATGAGAGTAACTGCTCCTCAGCACCTTTCACAAAATGCCAAGCTGAACATTTCCTCAATTTGACTATTTCTGTCACAACACACTCTTTTTTCCTTCCCTCTTTACCTTCTGTACCATTTTTCTTAGGTCTTTTTCATCACTCGCTGTCTTGTTTCAATCTTCAAATCTGCTCTGTGTCAATTTTAGCTGGACAAAAATTTGTTAAGCATGTTTTTTAATCAGATGATTTGGAAGTGTACCCCAGAGTGGATGGCACTTCTGTGTTCTTTGTGTGTCTAAGGGTAGGGAGTTAATGTTTTGGATGTGAGCACACAGATGCAATTAGCAGAGCGGTTTCTCCTCCAGAATGGGGCTATGGCTTTTCTACACGTGGTTAATTAAACGTAGTGTAGATGTTAGTAAATATTAAAGGACAAAGGTAGAGCTAGTAATTAAATTCTGGTGTGCTGACACAGCGATTAGCTAAAACTCATGTCTGATAAAGGCCACACACAGACACACACACACGCAGATACAGCGGCACACCCTTAAGCCGAGCATTTGCTCTTACTTAAATCTGGGGTTGATAAGGCCCCTGAAAGTGTATCCTCTTTAAAATCCCACTCCTCACTCTGTCTGCCCCCACATTAAGGGCTTAATAAAACAGTGATATTATTTCAGTTATTGGTTGCAGGGATATGAAGATGGTATCGCTTTAATTGCTTGCGTACGCTTGCGGGATCCATGGAGATTGTTCTGGGATGCAAACACAAGCAGAATGTCGACTCCAAAAAACAATCACAAAGCCCCTGTGTGTGTTCTTGCGCAAATAACCAGCCTCTCATTTAAAACACAGGTTTGATTTATAGGAGCACAGGTGGAGTGATATACAGTTGCACTACGCGAGGAGACACACACATGGACAAGCACACACATGAATTCACAATATGGAGACTACTGAAACACCTGGAGCTACATGTGGTCCTAAGTCTTTAATTTGATTGTTGTTGTAAAGGTGAGAAAATGTCATATCAGGCTATAAGCTCGATACTTGGTCATCCAGTCATGTGCATGCTTCCCTCCATCATTAATTGTGCTTCATGCTCTCTTATTTTATCAGCTCTTCACTTTTACCCCTCACTTTTATCTTTTTGATACTGGAATTTGCTTGCGTATTACCAAAATAGATTTTGACTTCCTCAGTTTTGCATTCTTTGTGTTGTGGATTCTACTTAAGGGAAAGAAACTTCTCTATTAGCAGGGAGCACAGCCCACTCTGCTATTGATGTACAGAGCTGATTCCATTTTGCTGAGTTGAAAAAGGCATCTATAAAGAGCCATGACATTTTAATCAGCCAAACTATCTCTCACTAACATCATGTTCCCCTCCCCGTGCCTTGATCTACTTATCAGAGATTGTGCGACCAGGCCTGTAACTCCTGTTTCTTTAATTCAGCGTGTTTAGAGTGGGAGTTTTCCCTGTGTCCTTTGGTGTGATTATCAGTGTTGAATGATCTGGCCTGCAGTGGTGTGTGCTGTATGTGTATGTGCCTAGATATACAGTATGTGTGTGTTAGAGAGTGAGACCAAGGGAGAGCAAGAGAGGCAAAAAAACAGTGGTTATCAGAGTTCTGTTTAATGCTCACTTTGATTGGCACAGATTTTGGTTGATTTATTTGATCTAGGATAGTATTTCAGGACAAGATTTCGGGCCTTTGACAATGTATGTATATGCTGTAAAAGTTATTAGACAGTATTTGACTCAAACTCAGGCTGGACACAAATTTAAACAGCACAGTATGAATTTCAGTGACTGTTGCAGTTATTAGTTGGGCTGTAACCTTTGTGAAGTTGTCACCGACCTGTCACGCTGTAACGCTGGCCCTGTGACATTTTGTTGACTGACTGATTGCTCCCTCAAGATCAGTGTACCCTCAGGCTCTGAGCAGCTGTGTTCAGCCTATACTCATCTAATCTATACCTTAACTATAGGCACAGACAGTGCTGAGCTGACTGGAGATCAGAGTGGGCAGTGGCTCCAGTACCTCATCATCCACTATAATGGATAGAAAGAGGGGAGGGAGGTGTTGTGGGCACAGGCCTAAGAGGCTCCGCTGGTCCAATCAGACACCTCAGTTCCCCCAGGGGCCGGTTTCATCAGCGCTCTCGCCTAGTCCCATGCTTCTTAGGGTTTTAGCGTGATTATTATACCCAGGATCCTGCCTCGGGCACCAGGCCACCTTTTTACATATGCACAGGCTGAACTTTTGACCAGGCACCAGCAGTCAGGGCTGTATTAGAGAAACGGTTGTTCAGTCACGAGTAGTGGGACCACCAGTGCCTCCTCTGCTGAGCCTTGCCTACTGTGACTAGGAGCTCTCTCCTGCACCTCGGGGGTTAACCCGAGAGACAAGTCCTGCAACGAATGGACATCAGCATTACCATATAACAGACGCACAGTGAGGTTGGGCGGTTAGTGCTGTATGTTTGCACAGCAGCCACTTTTACTTCAGTGTTCTTTATCAGTTTCTCTCCTGCAGACAGACAAATGTAAGGTCAGGTGCTCTATCTGCTATCTGGTGTAGCACACAGACGCAGTGGCTCTGCTGCACACCCAGGCAACCTGTCTGTCTGTGTGCGCGTGTGTGTGTGTATGTATGTGTGCTCTGGTGTTGTGTGTGGTGCTCAACCATGTGGAAAGAAAGAGGAGCAGAGGTCCCAATCTACCCGCCAGCCCCCCTTCTCCTCTGTGGGGTTAGATGAGCTGCCAGGCCCTTGTAATAGAGTCTTCTTGGATGATTAGGAGCTACACAGGAGGGGGTCAGCTCCAGCCTAACTGGAGACACTGTGTAGGAATCTCCTCAGTGGTGTAGACAGAATATTACACATTATGCTAACTGGTATGAAATTCACATACTCATGCTGCAACTCTCTGATGATGCGCCAATTTTCTTTTGAGGCTGTGTTTTAGATCATTTTTGAGGAACTAGATAAAATGAATGTGATATTCCTGCCAGACATTCCCTGCTGTGCTGCTGCACTACGTAAAAGAGAGAGACATCGAGGGGGAGAGAGAGTGAGACATACTATAGAGGGCGAGAAAGAGGGACACAGGGAGAGAAAGATGTGTTGGTGTGGGGATGGATAAAAGCATACAATCCCATTTGGCTGTATTGACATGTGTGTTCCTGCCCAATCCTGTTACTGGGATTATTGTCCACGGAGATACCATTTCATTAAAGAAAACACACACATGCTCAGACACACACACACACACACAATGGGTGAACAGAGATGGCCTGAGGCCTGGTTATGTGGTCCATTGCACAGGGAAACTGTGTAAATGGTTTATTGTGGATGAGTTGATGTGATGGAGAGCGTGTCTGGATCAATAAAGAACCAATCAAATGCTGACAGTCTGCTACTGTATGCAGTCAGTCATTCACCCCCCCCCCCCCCCCCCCCCCAGTTATACAACATGAGTGTGAAAGAGGCATGAACAATATCCGTGTTGAAAGCAGAAGAAGTTAAAGTAGAAAGTATTTTTTTAACATTCAAACTTCTAAAAATGTAATTTTGTGAAGCTGCTTAATGCTGTAACATAGTGTTATTTTGTTGATATGGTTTTTTATAAATACATGTTGTAAGTAACGTTGTGAAGCAACGTTACTTACAGCCTCACATCCTCTCTGCTTTTCCAGCTCCAGACACCTCAGGGAGGCCATTAGGACGTCTCCCCAGCCTGGGTTGTCTTGAGTCTGGGCTGAGTGTGAGTTTGGGCTTGGCTAAATTACCCCAGAGCCACAGGTCAGAGCCAGCTAGACCCTCATTGCCAAGGGACTCTGTCTCTAATAGAAGGGATCAGAACAGGCCAAAGAGCCAGAAACTGACCTGGCCAGAGAGACATCCTTACTCACTTACCCTCTACTCTTCCACATTGCCTCCTTCACCCACCGCCTCTCTTACCTTTAGAGCTTCAGAGCTTTTCTCCTGTGACCCTCAGAGAGGAAAAAGATATAACCTATCACCTCTTCCTCACCCATCCACTCCTACTGCTTTCCAGCCACTGACCCCCCCCAATTCCACACACACACACACACGCACGCACAGACACACACACGCACGCACGCACGCACACACACACACACACACACACACAAACACAAACACACACACACCCATACACACCACTCCCTCCCCTCTTTGTTGTGACATGGAGCTGATGGACTATTTTTCAAATTGATTTCAAAAATGTACATAAGCAGCCGATCCCCTAGCCCAGATTACCTATTGATTTTTAATATGAAAAGCTCATTATATAAGCAGGAACTGCAACACAAAAAGCTAGCCAACCTTTGCATAAATCCTTTAATTGAATTTCCAGAGCCCGTGGTTCTACATTTTTTAATTAAATCCATTTCTTTTTTTAAGGGTTGCTGTGTAATTTGCATGCTGTGAAGTGGGTGCTGTCCCAGATAAAGTGCCATTGATCCTTATTAAGGCTCACCTCTGGGCTCGCTGAAAACCAACCGCAGAAATTAAATGTGCTCATGGTGCATACACTTATTGCCCGCATGATAGGATTAGAGGCAGAAGGAGAGAGAGAGAGGGAGGGAGATAGAGATGGAGAGAGAAGGAGTGATGGGGTAAGAGGTGGGGAGGGGTGGGGGGTGGGGGGGTTATTATTAATAGTTGTTCATATTCATGTAATATTTCACCTTTCCTCCTCTGGGGTGAGATTGTGAAGAGCTTGTTTATAAATACAGTTTTTCAGGTAATACAGGTATTATTTGGAGTTGTCATCAGACACACTGTGGTCTGGTCTGTCGCAGGTCGCTGTGATTTCACAGTTTGAAGGTAGCATTTCCATCTGTCACAACATAAAGCTGCATGTTCTTGTGTGTTTCCCATTTTAAACCCATTTAGCTGAAAATCATGCACCTCTTTACATTTCGTGTAAAGTGCTCCTGATCATATGCTCATGTGTAGATGAAGCCAGTGATCATATCTTTCATCGATCTTTAGGAGGTCATAGTGTGCAATCTTTCTAAGTAGAGGGTGCTTAACTCCCTTTTTATATTAAATGATACTTCATTTTCGTGTCCTAACCATACTTAGCATCAGGTAACAGAGAGTGTGCGTGTATACGTAGGTGTGGGTGTCTGTGAGCAGTGATTTTTATCCTGCATTTGTGCTCTCTGATAGCTGGTGGAGGAGGCTCTCTTTCCTTGTCTTCCTGTGTGGCTATATGCAGACGCTGGAGTAAATCAATAGGGATTAACCTGTGACCCCAGCCACATACTTATAGCCCAGTCCTCGCTGCTCACACATCTCTCATCAGTTTCACTTAAACACTGCATCTCACTCAATAAGGCACCACACGCTAATTCATTTCAAAGATGGAGAGGCCCCTTTCACAGATCTCTCTTTCTCACACACACACACAGACATACACACACACACACACACACACACACGCACTTACATGCTCGTAGACACACACAAAATAAATAGTTACACATTCAGATAAAATAATTAAAGATGAGATGAATTGCAGGGCTGCAGCATATCATATTAAAATGATAGGCATCAGATTTTTCATGTTAGTGTACAGTAAGCACATAGTGAGGTAATGAGATAAGGACCGCAACTAATTATTATTTTCATTATTCATTAATCTTCCAATTATGTACCAAATTAATCAATTAATCGTTTGGTCTATAAAATAAAACGTGTAAATATTTTAAAATCTGTCTTTTTTCTGCCACGACCTGAATACCATCTAGGTAAAATGATTGTGTTGCTTGCAGCATTGAAAAATCACATTAAAAAAAATGTAGTCCCTGTTACTATGGATAATTCATGGAATGCAATTTTTTTTATTTTAACCTTAACAAGAGAATCTGGGGAAAGAAAACCAAAACTATCTGCACTGCTAGAAAACCACCAGAAGTAAATGAGAAAATGTTTTGTTGTAATTTGGGTAAAATTACCCTTTAAGTGCTTTTGTGTTTTCATTATTGAGTCTTCCTTATACTTCTGGTTGAAAATGGCTGTCCCACAAGAAATGGTGAAATATCAGTTTATTTTAGTTATTTTTTCCTATAGATAGAGAGAAGAAAGGAAAGGAGGACTGGCGTCACAAAGACCTAATTCAGTCTATAGATGTTCCTTAATTGTAGGAGATGTTTGGGACGTCCGGCTTTCTAGTATACGTAAAACACACACTCAATTCTCTCATTTTCTTTCTCTTCCTCTTGAAATATTGACATCGGCTGACTGATTGGTCTGATGTCTCTCTTTCCTTTGTGTACATGTCCATGTCTGTGTATGTATGTGTGTGTGTGTGTGTGTGTGTGTGTGTGTGTGTGTGTGTGTGTGTTGAACGGTGCAGTGTCAGCAGCATGTGCTGCAAGTATTGACCCAGGCCTGTCCTCTGCTCCGACTGGCTCATGTCCCTAACTTGTCGTCTCTCTCTCTCTCTCTCTCTCTCTCTCTCTCTCTCTCTCTCTTTCTTTCTCGCTCTCTCTCTCTCTCTCGCTCTCTCATATAGTGGATCTCTTCATGGTTGATCTCCTTGTGAGTTGATCAATGTTTTGCATTGTAAATTTTCTTTAAAAAAAAGTTTCTCTAATTCTGCTAGCTTTCTCCTTTATTCAACAAATTCAAGTGTCTGATTTGTGTTTCTTTTGTCTCAGCATTATTCTCCATTATATAATTTGCAATAAAAAAAAAATCATCTGATAGGGGTAAGAGATGTGAATGACCTCAGTAATGTATATACCTGAGAGCTCAGCAATGCTTTTAACCTACAAACAGGTTCACATAATACTTGTCACTGAGTGATGGCGGAAGGTCAAATCACACACAGTCCCTGCCTTTTCTCCCGGGACAAACCTAAATATGAAGAATGCCTCACCTCTCCTTCCCCTGATTGCATAAACAGACGGATGATTCATTTCCTGTATTTTGCTTTTTTTTTTTTTTTTTTAAATTTAACATTCATCTTTTTGCATTCTAAAATGCACCCCATCCCTTACAACACTTTCTCTTTCACTCTTTCTTTTGGTGCATCACCCTCTCTTAGGTGTGTAGAAACACACAGTAGTTACTCACTGAGGTGTGTGCGGGTGCTGGCCGGAAACAAAAGGCTTTGATTTCCCTCATTTCATTTCATAATCCAATCAATCAGACTAAAACAACTTGGTTCCTTTTCTGTCCTTTCCTAACCAACCAACCAACCATACATATTTACACGCACTCGCATACGGTGCGCCTCCTAAATGCATGAGGAGCAGGTCGTTCCAGCAGTGGGGACCCCCCCCCCCCCCCACCCTTGGGGTTAGACCACTCTATGTGTTATTGATTGCATTGCTGTTGTATGTTGTGCTCAATCATGTGTTCCATGCGTCTGGCGTTGTCCTCTCCCACCTGGCCCATTAGATTAGACTAATGCATTCAACCATTGATTAGTCATTACACTCAGACCTGATCAGCCAATCGCCTACCTGGTTTGACTCTACTTGACCTGTGAACCCTGGCTCTCGTGTCATCTCGCCTGCTCTAACATGTTAAACACACACACGCGCAGCTCACAGCTCCATCTGATATGTATCATGTTGGGGTTATAGCAGGTGCGGGTTCAGCTGGGTTCACTACCTGTATGATATTCAATACTGATAGCAGTTCCACGCATTTCCTAATCACATGCAACAGAGAGCTATAGATTTTATCACTGAGCATGGAACTGTTGAACCTGCCATTGATCTTGAAATGTTGTACTTTTTACTCCACTACTTTTATCTACAGCTACAGTTACTAGTTACTTTACAGATGTAGATTTTAAATACAAAACAGGCGATCAGTAAATGGTGAATTGTTATAGATTAAACCACCCAATAGTAGTAATACAGGGGTTAAAACAGTAATCCACCTATTTAGCTTTTCACTCCTATAACATTGCCAGACTCACAATGGACAGTTTTAAAACGTTTAAGAATTGATGAAGCAGAACCAGAGATATCAATTTTTTTATTCCATCCTTCTTCCTTGTCAAAACCTGGCGTCCACATTGCCCACAATGCAAATCTACTGCCGACAGTTTGGTCAGAGATTTTTGTGTTATGCTGGTAGCAACTAATGTAGCCTCGAACTGCTTGCCTCAACAAGAGATGAGGAGCTGGCTACGGAGGTCTGGTAAGCTCGTCTTTCTAACTTTTTTTTTTCTCAGAATGTTCAAATTAGAAGTCAGCCCTTTGATGTATAAAATTGGTGCGCTTTCCCTTTAAAAGTAGCTTTACCCTAACCTGCCACAACATTAAAGTGCTGCTTACATGTTAATGCATCAGTAATAATCATCTAATTATATAATTTGTAATATTATAACTTTGACAGGGTCTGTTCTGCTGCATAATGAGTACTTTTACTTTTGATACTTTAAGTACATTTTGCTGATAGTGACCTAACCTGACTTTTCAAATATACACACAGAAGACCAGAATGAGAAACTGTGACTCTGTCGGCTCTGCCTGACCATCCAATGTCAAGACTCTCACCTTGAGAGTTGTGATTAAGAAATAATACATCCCCCTCTCAATACCACTTCCATCCTCCTTATTTGTTCTTTTCCCTCTCTACAGTATTGAGTCAGTCTGTGAGGAATGGCTGTTTTAGGAACAGTCGCATTGATGTGTGTGTGTGTGCGCAATGTGAAGCACAGAGCTGAGTGATTGGGGATAGATGTCCTCATTGGATATGAGCTTGCTACTCCGTGGCTCTGCATTAAATTTGTATTGAATAGGAAATTAATGATTGGATAATTTTATTGATGTTTTCTGGTATTGAACATATAAACAAAATGTTCTTTTGAAGCATTGTGTGAGTGTTGCACCCTGGGGGGAGGGAGCAGTCCCAGTTGTGCTTAAGAAAGAATAAGTCCATGTTAAGTCCATAGTGTATTGGAAAAGGGAGCGAATGGATCGATGGGGACTTGGTGCTTGAGACACACTTTAATTTTATTATTTTCTTTCAGATTTCTGTCCTCCCATATCCATCTCAACACAGCTGTGACAGATTTGATATGTATTGCCGACATTGTCATGAAGACAGATTTGAATTTATTGAACAGTTTCAAAAAGGAATACATTCTGCTTTTATCAGTAGACCCACATGGACTGTAAGTGGTTGTAGTTATAGTGCAGTGTTCGACAAAATAACAGTTTTTTTTTATTTTTTATGTTTTCAGTAATTTTTTTGGTAAGTGCTCTGATGCCTTTTTGTGTACGTTAAATCAATACCGTACCACTGCTGCTTGGAAGTCTTCAGAATCAAACACTTACAACTTTCTCAAAGTGGAGATGGACTGTTTCTTTTGTGAGTCGGATAGGAACAGATCAAAGAGATGAGAGATGGCGAGACTGTGAGTGGAGGAAACTTGTTTAATTAAAATGAAGCGACGAAGTGGGGATAGAGGGATGTTCTTTGATGCGTGTTCCGGATGCACTGTATACGTTATGCAGTTATTACACACGATTTTTGTTTAAGAGGTTCCAGAAGAGGGTGGGACAGTAGGAGGTGTTGCAGACGCAGGGAAGGAGAGAAGGAAGGAGTGAGCTTGATGAAGTTTCTGATTATCCCACCTCCTCTGGCACAGGGAAGAATTACTGAATGCCATTTGGGTCAGTGCTCTTTATGGAACTACATTTATGAAATACATCTCTCCCCCTCTTTCTTTCTCTCTTTCCGTCTCTCCCTCTCTGTATCTCTCGCTTCCTCCCTCCCTCTCCTCTAATTGGAGATGCAATAAAGGTGTGTGGGGTCAGTGGTTCTTCAAGGTGAGGCCGCATGTGTGTCTCACTCTAATGTTCTCCTCCAGACACACGTGCAACCCGTCGGAGTAGTACCTGCCGCTCCAGTCTCCCCTTTTTCTGCCTCGCTCACAAAAACCACGGGCCTAAAAATGTCGCCTGCACCTCAGATAACTGAACTCGCACCGCTCACCTACTCTGAGATAACTTTCTTTCAGTAATGTACTATCAGTCTGTAGCTCCATGCTTCCTGCCCTCCTCTCTCAACTCTGCTCCATGTCCTTGTGCCAGCCTGTTAAGCCAGAGGGCACGCTGTGGGTGAATCAGAGACAGAGCTCTGCCAACACACCCTGCGGGAGAGGCCCTGCCAAGGGTGCCAAGGCCTCGAGAGAGAGAAAAGAAAAAGGAGGCTGTGAGGGAGGAGGGGAAGAGAATTTGGACAGTGAAGATGGAAGTGAATGAAAGAAGATGAAGAAAGGAAAAAAAAAAACTAGACTGAGAGTTTTGGTGTGGTTTACATTACAAGGAGGAAAAGAGAAAGACCTTTTCTGCCACTCGTCCTCCTGATTGTGTTCGTTTTCTGTTGAAGATCCAGAGCAGCTACAAAGCCACAAGTTCACAATGAAGTACCACCTCTTTGTCTGAGTACCATTTTAGGCCAGTAGGGGTCATTGTAGTTCAACTGACTGAGCGGAGAGAGCCATCGGTTGAGTGTTAAAGCGGCGGGACAGACAGCTGTGGTTCATTTGCTCTTGAGTCACAACTCTGTTATCACAGGCTTTTTTGAATGTATGGAATTCATTTATATGGCATTTATTTAAACAGGCACATTTTCCTCCACATATTTTCTAATCTTCTCTTCTTCTGTTAAACCTTTTGATAATAGTAGTATACATTTAATAACTGTGACCTCTGCAGGAGGCCTTGGGTCATTTAGGTAGGTTTGATGCACAGTGCATGAAGAAAGGTTGGCACAGAGCTTAGTGGGTCTCTTTTATTTAAATCCATATGTTTCCTTGTTGTGCTTTAACACAAAGAGCCAAAAGTGCAAGGAGAGTTGGATCGGGTTTACACTTGTGAATGAACAACACACCACCCTCTGCTTCACCTGCCGTTTTAGCCTAATTGATTTCGCACTTGTGCTGGTTAATTTAATGTCCAGGATGAAGAGGTTTCTTTTGCAAAGTCTTTGCCTCCAGGTATTGTTTGAGACACCATTGTTGAGAAAATAATTGCAGAGTCTGTTCTCTTTAAAAGGCTTCTTCTTTCAGCACAGATTTCTGTTGGAGTGCTGGGGAGTGACAAACTATTTAGTTCTTTCTTCCTCTCTGCATGTCTATTCATATTTTTGCTCCAGACTGTCATACGACTTGCATATCTGTCTGTAGAGACTTTTTTAAAATGTGTTAAATATAGTCTTTTTAATTCTTTTTTTAGGGAACATTATTTTGTGGAAAATTTTATTAAAGGGCAATAAAATGGTCTTTGAGGTGTAATGAATGTATATGTATATTTGTTGAATCTCTATCTCTATACTCATTTAAAAGTCTTATTTGCCACCCTTAATTTGTGTATACAAATTAAGCATGCCACCACTTCCATTGACCTCCAGTAGATGAATATTAGATGAAGCAGCAGCCAATATGTGAATAGCTGAGTTCAGGACAGCAACGATTTTAATGGCAGCAAGCAGCCATTAACAGTATATCTGAAAATAGACAGAGGATTTTCCATAGATCATTAATGACGGGAAATCTATCCCCCTTTCCTTACCTCCATCACTCGATATATATCTCTTTTCTCCTCTCTTTCTATTTTTCTACCTTTACTGTATTTCACCCATGTCATTTTTTATTTGTGCACAATATATTTCAGCTTCATCTCACTGCTGATGCCCACACAGAGGCCTTTCAGAGCTCACTATTAAAATGCACCAGATATTTGAATAGAGCCCACTAATGTCTGTTTAGTATATAATCCACGTCCCCTCCTCCCATATTCCTTGTTATTCTAGTTTAGTGCTGTAATCAAGCAGGGCTTGCCAATAAAGTTTATTGTACGGAGCTAAGTGTCAATATCACGCACACACCCAGGGCAGAGAGGTCCCTTTAATTAGAATAGGAGAGAGGAGGCTGTGTGTGTGTGTGTGTGTGTGTGTATGTGCACACCTGTATGTGTGTTTGTGCATATGTTTATATGTATGTTTGGATTTTTGTTGATTTTAACCATCAGAGACTGTAAATGCCATTCTGCGTTAACCGCAGGCCTGTTTTTTGTAAAAGTGACAATGTGCATATGAATAAAAAATGTGATGCTGGGAAAAAAAATCATAAATGTGACACCAACATTAAAAATTTCACAGCTTTTATGAACAAATCAATTCCAGCTTTACATGACTATCGAGCCTAGATGTTTTGAATCTATGTTGAGTCTGAACAATATATTGTATAGTATTGATTAGACCTACTCCCTCTCTGTGTGGCTTTATTAAAGGTACAATTGTAAAGGTCTTTATGATGATGGTATAACCTGACGGGAGAAAACTTTCACAACTGGCACTCTTTTTTTAACAGATGGGCCACATTCAACCTTTTCTGCACCAGAATATTACAATGAAAAATGTTGACATTTTCAGCAGCCATTTAATTCACTGTAATTTTTTTTTAATTCTTTGAGTGGAAGCCAGTTTTCATTTTTCTCTCTGGCTGTATCTTTCCCTCTCCACTCTTCTCTATTTTCCTATTAGGCCACTTACAAACAGCCTGGTTAATATGAAGAATCATATTACTGATATGAATTCTTCTGATAAAAGACAATTTGAGCAAGGGCAAAATTAAAAACACCTCCCACTCCTAAGCACAGAGTCCCACGGTGGTGAGGGGCGGTCTCGCAGCTTCAATCAAATAGTAAAACACAAAACCATTTCCCATTACAATGCAAAGAGATTAAAGACAGATTAGACGTACTGTATGGGAACCGTAGATAGCTGTGTAGTCTGACGGGGATAGGAGCGGAGAAGACGAGGAGATGATGACAGAAGAGAGGAAAGGAGAGGAGAAGGGAAGAGAGTAGAGGGAAGAAGGGAGGAGAGGGGTAAATGCGCGATGCGGTGAGGAAGAGCAGATGGAGGAGTAATTTGCGTGGGATGTGGTAGATGGGGGAAACATGGCTGTGTGTCAGTGCTGAGCGATGCCTCCCGTTCTGTAAGAAATCAATTTATGGCGGGACGGGGACGCCGTGCATACAATAATTGAATATTACTGCTTACTATCTCCTTCACATGCAACTACTCTGCTCTGCACCGTGAACTGTATGGAGAAGTGAATCAGGCAGTGGAGCGGGAGATAGGGGTTAGGGCAAAATATTGAAGAGGTTCAAGTACTGTACAGATAATAAGTTGATACTCCAAGTAATCTCTTCAAGTTAGTACATGATTGAGAAGAGGAGCTGTATTGGAGTGTGTGTGTGTGTGTGTGTGTGTGTGTGTGTGTGTTTCTATCTATCAGATTTGTTGCCTGCCCACTCTCCCTGTCTCCCTTCTGTCTATGTGAATCTGGACCCTGACCTATCAGATCCGTCAGTCCTGTCTGGGGCCACATGGCATGATCAATAATCACAACTGTTAATCAATGAGCTTTTAAATAAGCATCGACCCTGCTTACAAGGTTAGCCTTGTTTATTGGTTTACATTAGGCTAAGTAACACAATCAACTGGTCATAAGAGCAGATATGTCTTCAAAGGGATCCAAAGAAAAGTTCTTTTAGCTGTGCAGCGTGGCTTTTTAGGCATCTCTCAATCTGCGTGCAAGGTGGTTATCTGGATAAAAGCTTACAAATTGGACAGTTTACCCTAATGTGAGCTCTCATTTTCTCATTGAGTAAAACAGAAACACTTTGAAATAACAGGTACATGTTGGCATATATCTAACACTACAAACTTTCTTTCAACATTATAGTTACTATCTGCTAAAGTGCACTGTGTCATCCTCACCTGTGATAAATGGCAAAAAGTTTTCTATTACTGCTGCTCACAATTAGTCCTGAATTGATTAAATCAAAGTTAATTCAATCTTTAATTTGTGCCTTATTTCCACGCAGTTCCTCTGTACAAACGCTCATTAATTATTTGAAATGATATCACACTGCTCTGTTATACTATCATTTAATCATCTCTGAACATAATAATCATCCATGTATCATAACGGATGATCAGGAAACATTTAATTAGGATAATTACTCATTAATTCACCAAAGGAGCTTTTTTAGAAGGTGCCTCCCAGATTGTTTGCACAGTTTGTGTGCGGATGAGTGTGTGCACATGTCTTTTGTCTGTGGGTGTATCTGCATGTACATATGCATGCAGCGTGGTCTCAGTAATATTCGTCACTGTCTGATTTACTGTAGTAAGGTCGCCATAGCAGGCCAGGATCCACTGCATTTGTCTCCATTTCTTAATGGTATTTCAACAGCTTCTACACCATAGCCTGTTTTTCATTTTAATGACGGGAGAAATGACTATGTGTGTGTGTGTGTGTGTGTGTTACCTACCTGGGCTGCGGTCTGTAAAGACAAAACAACATCAACAATATTTCCTTGGTTGAATGGGAGTTCTGATTGATGTGGTAGCGACTGGTGGCCATTGAAGTGACTACTGTTACACTGGTTGACGTGAGTGAAATTGGGTTTCTCTTCTACCCTGCTCACACAGACGACCCCCCCCCCCCCTTTCTTACACACATACACAAACTCAAACACAGAGATGGTTCCTACAAGATCTGACAATTACAAGAGGGGCTTTTAATCAATCTGGAATGCAGCTCAGAGGGGCGAGTGATGGCAGGGGAGGAGGAAAAGGAGTGATTACTCGCTCTCAATCCTTCTCTCTCTTCTCTCCCTCTGTCTCTCTCTCTTCCTCACTTTTGCTTTTTTGCGTGGTCCATCCCCAGTGATTTCAGCCACAGACTATTTAAACAACCCCTCTCCTCACTTCCCTCTCTTTCTTCTCCTGTTTTTTCCCCCCTCCCTCCTTGCGCTTCATGTTTGACTATTAGCTGACATGCACACTGGGAGCATCGCTCATCTCCCCAATTTCTCCTCCTCTTGCCTCGCTCCCACCCCTCTCCTCTCCTCCTCCTTCTCACTTCTTTCTCCTGCTCCATGTATAACTATTAGCAGACATGCTCTCAGGGAGTCTGATGAATATTTTAGCAGCCGCAGGGAGGGGCTCCGATCCTCCTCCTCAGCTTCCAACACAACTAATGGACTAGAGTCAGTGTTTTCCTTCCCATAACTTTACATTGCGCTCTAGGTTTCGACACTGCACTCGAGCACAGACTGTGACATTAGACTCTGCTTTGTCTGGTTTGTCCAGGTTGTGTTAGACTAGGCTAGCAGTGATGGGCTGGGCCAGGAACACTGGGATTGATTGGACTGCAGCTGGACTCTGTTATACAGTTTGAGGTGCAATGAGAGTGGTCTTGAAGCTCATCACAGAATTATTTTATATCAATGATTTCCCGTACTTAGTACTTCAACCTTACTTAAGGTTTTGGTGGTAGTATTGTGAGGTAAAACTATGTTTATGACTTTTCGTATGAAGTGATACAGTGTGGGAATGAGAAATAAGTTATAGACCAGAGAGAAAGTGCTCTTTTCACAGCACGACTTCTGGCCCACAACAAATAACACACTTTTTTTCCTATTTTACATAAAACCTTAACTGTACCATACCAACCTATGTTTTACTGTTCTTTTTTTTTTTTTTTTGTAATTTGGCTCTGTTTTTATGGTTGTGTTACATGTTTTTATATATTGCCACAAGGTGCAACATGTTCTGCTTTTCATTGAAACTCATTACTGTTGGTTGGACAAAACAAAACATTTGAAGACATGCCCTTGACATTTTTCACTGTTTTCTGACATTTTATAGATCAGACCATGTAATCGAGAAAATAATTTGCCGGTTAATTGATAATCAGAATTATCAGCTCGAACCCTACCGTTCAGCCTTTTTTAGATTTTACGTAGTGTGAGAGGCAGTATAGTAATAACCCTTGCTTTCTTTGTAACACATCTCTTACAACAGCAACATATACCTGCACTCTCGCCATGTCCAGCTGATGGTGCGCACCATAGCTACATGACTGGCGAAAAAAATTACATTGGTATGTAAATACAGAGTCACACCCAGAGTGTTTGATGTTATTTGACTGTACTGAACACCTGTCTCCTCATTTGTCTCCAGAATGTCCTGGACTGTTAGAATATTCAGCAAAACCAACTCAACACAGTCATACAGTCTCCTTGCGCCCCCATTATCCTTTCACTTGTCTTTCTCCCTGCTTCACTTCCCTTTCTTCCCTTCACACCTTCCGTGTCTTGTCTCTCTGTGTGGTACAGTACACACTGTGTGTGTGGGTGCTTTTACAGTGTGTGTGTGTGTGTGTGTGTGTGTGTGTGTGTGTGTGTGTGTGCACGCTAATCTTTAGATGAGGGGCTGGTGGTTAAATCATGATGCATAGTCCAGGGCTGCTCTGGCCACTGTCATTAATCAGTACAGGGGCGGGGGACGTATCTGCTTTTTATCCATCTCTTAAATCAGTCACTGCAGCTATCGGCAGCCCTCCCTCCTTTCCCCCCCTTCTCCCCTCCATCTCTTCCCTCTCCCCCGCCCCCCCCTCCCCCCACAAGCCGCTGATTGAAGTGGCATTGTTTGGGAGACAAGCGGCGCTCAATCAATAGGCAGTCTCACTAAATTACCGTTTGCATGAAAAATGAAGGGCCGCCCAACCTGACTCCATTCAGCTGTGTGTGTGTTGTGTGCAGATTGGTGCGAGAGATAGAAATGTGTGCAGGGGACGTACTGTAGGGAAGAGAAGAATGTGTGTGTGTTTGTCAGGGGACAGAGAAGACAAAGTGGGCAGGTAATAGAAGCAGGGTGTGCGTCTCTCTCTGCTACTGTGTAAAATCTTTGGAAGACCACCTACAGCTGCATAGGGATGCAGGAGAAACAGGAGCTCAGGGTTTCCTAGTCATTTATTGATCAGGGCTTGTTAAGGACTTCTGCTGTGGGCCGACACCGTGACCCTCACCCTTCCCTTTCACCCTTCAACTTTACCTTTCACCCTCACCTCTGACTGACCCGCCCAGTCTACTTCTTTGTTTATCTCCAACCTCGCCTCTGCTCTGCTGAGAGGAATCTGGGATGGATAGATCTTTTTTGTTTTTCATGTGTGAGTGAACACAAGTAGTGATCTACTGTCGAAAAAATGGACTTTTCTGGTGTGCAGTGTGTGTGTGTGTGTGTGTGTGTGTGTGTGTGTTAGTGGGTAGATTTGGATGGCCGAGGTAGGCTGGAGTGAGGTCTCAGCCTCTCTGCCTGTTTGTGCTCTGCCCTGACCTGTGGCAATTAATCATCTCTAGATCTGTGTTTACCCTCAGTTCAGCTCTCCAGCACACAGGCACCTAGAGGGGCAATTAGAGAGGAACCGCCGCCCCAGCGCTGAGGATTGCCCCCCTCTTCTAGTCACACGCAAACACACATACACAAACGTACACATACACAGCAAGCCTTTGAGAAGCAGGACCTGGCCTCACCCAGAGAGCCAGCTATAATGTTTTTATTTACTTTAAAAGCATCCTGCTGTTAATACAAGTGGCATATCACAGTGCTGCCATTATATTTGTATGGGAGAGAGTTTGCGCATCTCTTTGTTCAAGCGTGTAATGTGTATGTGTGTGTGTGGATGTGCGCGTATGTGTCCCACCCCCACAGGGCATACCAAACATGCATTAGTATAAGTTGCGCAGGCTGAGTCTCATCCAGTGTACATATGGTAATGGATGGTGTGTGTGGAACATGTCAGCCACCTCATCATGTAAAAGCCTTCGTGTACAGGAGGGAGCATAGAGGGCTGGCAGGTAGGCATTAGGCAATATAATGGCCTCTATTTTTACACTGTGGAACACAGTTGAAGAGGCGACGCTTATGAAGCTTTCAAAAAAGCAGACACACAGGTGGGGAGGGGGGTGTTATAAGTGGGTAAGTGAGAGAATAAAACTGCTTTTCAAATCGCCTGACTGTTGGACCCGTTTGTCTGTGCCAGTGTGTCTGACAAGTGCACACACGTGTATTTGTGTGTGTTTTTTTTTTTAATAAACAAAGCCAATAATGAGCAGTCCAGTGGTGATGTGTAATCCATGTTTTTTTTATTGCTCGGATTGATCAGAGGAGTGGGGAGAGAGGGCTGTTTAATGACCTGCTCTGATCTCTCACCATCTGGATTGTGGTGCTATAACTGAAATACGGCCATGTCTACTTTTAGAGCAAAATCAGCCACCTTAATCTTAAACAGACCAAGTATTAGTAAGAATAATTTGAGTGATACTCAAGCC
Organism: Lateolabrax maculatus; assembly: GCA_031216445.1. Taxonomy (NCBI): domain Eukaryota; kingdom Metazoa; phylum Chordata; class Actinopteri; order Acropomatiformes; family Lateolabracidae; genus Lateolabrax; species Lateolabrax maculatus. The sequence continues at coordinate 13,711,546 of CM062214.1, forward strand.
ATCATCTTTTTGTTAGTTTCTTCAAATATTGACTGTACGTTTCCTTGAACTTTTGTAATTAGTTTCATGTGTCTACATACATTCTCACATACATTTTTACACACTCACGTACTTTCACCCATGTCTACAGTTGGAGGGAGTGTGCCAGGGTCTTGTGCTGAGTGGATGTAGGCCTGCCCTGGGCCCAGGGAGGTAGTTAATCTCTGTGTGTATGACATGTGTGAGCTCAGGGTATTGTACTGTATGTTTCCCTCTCACTCAGCTGTACTTAATGTAGCCCATAAAGGCTACACAACAATAAGCTACGCCTGGCACTCAGGCCACCATTCCGCACTACACTAGCCCGCTGAGCAGGATAAATGACTCCTATAAACCTGTCACACACATACATACACACACACTGGAGCATGCACAGACTATGGAAAGTCATCTCCCTGGCTGTGGAGGATCTGATGTGGTTCTCAGTGCGGTTGTGGGAAGTTTGTTTCAGTCTGTGCGGTGTATGGTAATAACCGGAGCACTGCTCGTAAAAAATCTGAGGTAAGAAATGTGGACGGAAAAGTCTTCTTGTTATCAGGAATCCTCACGCTCAAAAGATATTAATGGAGGCATAGCGTTCATGTGATGGTTCCATAATGCATTCGTGCATCAGTCCCAATTGATGCGATCCCTTTCTATTCCTTCACCTTGGCCCAGTGTTTAATCAGTGGCTGAAGACAGATCCAACTTCCCTAATGTCCTGGACCTCCCTCTGCATCTCACTCTAGAAGACTGATCTACATTAAGAGGGGATAAAACAGCCCTTCCACGTGATGGCTAGCCACAGTGTTCGTTAAATGAATGCCATTTAAAATCCATAAAACTGTTATTCTGCATAATACCTTATGAATATATGTGTGCATGAGAAGTAGTTAAGCGTTGGTGGGTGTTGTGCGGCCAGCGATAGATGGCCCTGGGATATGTTTAGGTGTGTGTGCGCTGTGTTTGTCTGTGTATGTTTGCATCTCACACTGTGTCTGATATTACACACCACTGTTATGAGTCTCTGAGATTGAGAGGATTTTATCTATCATTTTTACAAAAACACCCACCAACTGTCCTGACTGAGTGCATTGTAGTGGGAGCATTGAAAGAGCTATTAGTCTATTTATGGATCCACTGTGGTGTTTATCAGTCACAGACTGACTGTGGCACAGACAGCATCATCTGGCCCCTCATGTTGCTTTTAATGATTTTCCTGTTAAAGATGTCAGTGTCATGTTGCTCTTGTTATTTTCACAGTTGTCCTGGCAACCACAGATGAAAATGGTGCATACAGGTTTAGTGGCACCCAACTTGATTTTGATAAAAATGTAAATGTGATGTAAATCCTAATATTTATTCTTTCACTTAAAAAGAAGAAAATGAAAAAGGCTAAACACATTATCTCTGTATTTTTATGTCTTGCCTATTTTGGCACCAGCCGTGGTGTTCATAAATAAACCACATAGATAATAGTCGTCGACGAGAAATCCATTTTCATTCTTGATATTTATTCAAGCAGTTCTCTCCCATGTTTATACAATCCAGAGTATTAAAAGATTGATTCAATTTTATGTTTTGGAATAAAATGCAAACAAAAACAGATGCTTGTGTCTTTCTTCCCCCCTCCAAGCTGAGATGGTATTGTGGTTTATGTAAACCATAGAGCTCTGAGCTCTATTCTCGGCCTGGAGCTTCCCAGAAAAGACAAGAAAAAGAAAAATGGTGAAGGTAGACTGCTGTTCTATAGAGCAGGAGTACTGTGTGGGTGAGTGCAGAAGGCTTAAAGATGTTGTCTGTCTGAGGCTTGGTACAGCTGGTATGATATGACCTGATTTTAGTTACTATAATGGTTTGTGTAACAACCTACAGCCCAAACTACAGGATAGACTATACATTTCCAGCCAGGTCCTGAAATATTTTATTCATATTCATTCATCATTGCCTCGTTATCTAGTAACATGAATCTGAAAAACTGTTGTGTCTTTAATCCAGGTATGGAACTTACCTACATTTTAATGTTACTATCTGCTCAATCACCACCGTGGCTATACTTTTTGGGAAAATAATGGGCTTAATAAAGGATGTTGCGTCTCTACATTTAATTAAAGAAAACAAAGATACTTGGTGCTAGTGTAATGATAACATTTACTATAGTATAGTTGATTGTCATGGGTCTGTAGGGTACTCTGTTTTTTGTATGGTTGGTATCTACTGGTTCTGTCTCATTGGTGGTTAGATTACCAGTCTCACTTGCCGATCAGAATTTCCTTTTTCGGGTGTGTGGCTGCTACAAAATGCCATTAATTCTGTTATTCAAGGCAGCTGTGTTGTGTTTGCAGTTTGCCACAATGCTCCTTGTTTTTGGTCTTGTAATTGTGTGTAGTTTAGAGTTAAATGTGCCCACTCAGTTACACTAGGGACTGGAGAAGGTTTAGCTTCCTTCTTTCATGGGCCCTTTATTTTCTTTTGGTTTGCATCTGTTTCTTTTGATTATTGCTTCATTTAATTAATGTAATCTATTCATTCATATTTGATTTTGGTCAGCCACCTTTCAGGAAAATACTTTCCCATCTGCATTTTTATTCACCTTTCCCCAAGAGCATCTGGTTTGAAACACAATACATTGCCATATCGAGTTCTTCATCCACCTCATAGTGCATATACAGAGACCGTCACTGCTGAACACAAATTAAAGGCTTATTCTCTGTGTCCAGATTTGCTGTATTCTCATGTGTGGGATGGACAGGGTGTCCTTACTAAGTGTTGGGGGAGGGGAGCTTCAGAAGGTGGGGTGGGTTGATTTTACATGGGTGCAGATATGCAGGGGGGAGTGGCAGCCAGGCAAGGGGGTAGTCAAAGCATCCTTCATGTAATTGAAATGCAATTATGCATTCCCCCACCCTGTTCCTTCATGGCTTACGGTGCTGGGGTGAATAACATGGGCGTACCTTCATCTAGTCCTGCACAGGGAACTAGTGTTTCTGTCTGGGCCAGCCTGGCTCTTGCCTCGGCTCCAGTCACCTGCTCCTCCTATTATTGGACATTATTCCGCCGGCAGAGCAGAAAGGAAGAGAGGAGGGGAACTTTAATAGCACACCTGAATGGAGGGTGTCATATAATCAATGCATACAGGTCTGCATTACAGGCTGTCACTGAGACTCCATCACACACTAGCAGGGAGGAGGAGGAGGGAGAATGGGATATTAACTCTTGTGAAAGGAGGGATGGGTATCAGCGGCCTGAAATTAAATGGCTTGCTCTAAAGGAGATGAGGCCAGAAATGAGGCACCCGTTTGAGTTTGAGTTCGGCATACGTGTTTTGCACAATATTTGCCTCTCTGCTCCAGATCTATGCCTTCCGATCTGCTCTTTGTCTCACTTTCTCTTTCTGTTACCTATCACCTGTTTCCCCACATGCTCTCAATGATGCATTGATATAATGAGAGAAATTAGTTTCCACTGTTTCCATGCATTCAACATTTAGTTAGAACTTCCTCAAACAGAACTTCTCTTAAGAAGTTTGGTTTCTGTGTTTTTATGCCTGTGTGTGTGTGTGTGTGCGTGTGTGTGTGTGTGTTCAACTGCTGTCGTCAGCAGACTGTAATCCCTCTGAGCCTTTCCTGTGTGTGCGTGTGTGTGTGTGTATGTTTGTGTTAGTCCATTTTTTCCCGGTTTGGAAAATGCCGGACTGCATGTTTATGTGTGTCTGTGTGTGTGTATGAGAGATGTTCAGCGGAATGCCCTTTGATACAGAGAGAGTTTTAGAAATGCAATTTTCTCCTTTTCTGTATATGGGTGTATTCATGTTGGGTTTATTAGAATATGAAAGTGTTGCACCGCAGTGCCAGGGTTAGCCTCTCCCTCTGTCCGCTCTCGCTCCCTCGCTCTCCGTTTCGCTCGTTCTTTGGCCTCCGCGGTCTCTCTGGCTGGCTCATGCATTAGAGATGAGGGGCTGGAGAGAAGAGGGAGACCAACGCCAGGGGAGACCAACAGCTTACACCAGGAAACTCACCATTATAAACAGGATCAACACGCCGCGCATATCAGACACTTTCAAGTCAGTGTGTGTATGTGTGTGTGTGAGTGGGTAGCTGGGAGGGGATATAGTAGTTAGGAATAGATGAGTGTGTGTTTTGAAGTTTTTATAATACTGTCTTAATGTTGACTTCTTAAGAATGGCACAAACCACATGCAGTCATCGTCATCATCACTGTCATTACGATCATCAGCACCTTGCAGTGAATATGAGATTACAGGATGACAGAATGAAAGGGAAGGAGTGTGGAGTTGTGTAGAAAAAAATACTTTTCTGTTTAATAAAATACTTGTGACGAGTCATCCTCTTCAAAGTATACTGCCAGTTCCCATGTATGGGCTTGTGTACTTACTCACAAAATACAAATGAGAGTTCTTTCTTCTGGCTCTTTCCCCTCTGCCTGTCGCTCGCTTTGCTCACTGACTTTCTGTAACTTTTGTTTGTCCTCCTTATTCATTTAGCTGTTTGATAATGCCAGGGGAAGAGTGTTGTCTCTGTTCTTGGTAGGTGCTCCAGACAGAGGGGCTGCTTGTTCAGGGTCTTTCCCTGGAGATGAGAGGGGGAGCGTAGGCACAAAAGGGCAGGCTCACTCCTGGGGCTGGGTCTCTGTTCTCCCGTCAGCAGGCTGGGATGAGGTCAGCTCCGGGACGATCTGCATGGTGGTACAGCCTGGATCTGTAAGAGCTGAAACCACATCTTCTCTGTCATCATAAGTGGAAGGTTGCCATTCTGTCTTTCCAGTTTATGATGTTTATGATGATTGACTTGATTGTCTGTATACCCAGATGTTTTGTTTTTATTGAATTTTACTATGTTATTACTATGAACAAATGAGAAGGAGTGTCTCAAAATGATCTGTAGGATATGAGTCAAGGCCATCAATACATCTTTTAAATGACCAGTAATTGCTGTTAATAACTGTTAACTTACTGACTTATACTGTGTTCTTCTTCTGGAATGTGGTCTTTATTTTTTGAATCGTCACATGCTGCAGATGTCTGTTAGTTTATAGTGATTTCTATCTTTAAATCACTTTTCTTTTTCTGATCACTGATCTCTCACAGTCAGTATTGGGTGGTCCCTCCACCACCCCCAACCCACTGGCCAGGGGCTAATGTTCACGAGGCCCCCATCCCGACAGGGGCACTCCTCTAGCCTCTGACCCCAGCCTCCCCCTCCCTCACCTAGGTCAGCCTGCAGAGGACAGGGCCTGTGAGAAGATTAATGGAACTCACTGCTGGAGCAGGTGTGTGTGTGTGCGTCTGTGCATGTGTGTGTGTGTGCACACGTGTGCATGAGAGAGCAAGAGAGAGGGAATGCACACAGGCCAGTGTGTGTTTGTGTGACAGAGAGAATGTATACTGGAAATAAAAAAAGCTATTTACTTATAGACAGTAATGAGACAAATGTAAATGAACAGGGTTTACATTTCCTTTTTGGGTTTTTTTTTTAACAGTGTTGCATTGAGGAGTGATTTTGTCAATTTCATAATAATAATTAGATTTTTAAGCAAGTTTATGTATGTAATGTGTGTTTTCTTCAGGTAACAAGTATAACCCTTATTTAGCAGGTAATTATGCAGCCCCACGTGGCACAAACCCAGGTACTGTCTCTGCTCCCTCTCTCTCTCTCTCTCTCTCCTCCTGTGTGTGTGAAGAGTGCTGTTTCAGCAAGGTCTTCTGTTCATTCTCAAGGTGTCCTCCGCGCCGGCTCTTTTCTGAAGGCCCTTTTAATGGATTGGCCTGATATACCTTCCAAATGGAGCACTTTGAGCGTTAATTCGCTTTCTGATAAAGATCCCCCCTTTTTACCTTCCCTTTCTATAAGTCTTCTCCCCGATATGAAGTACACAAGGAAGGGCAGATGAGCACAAAATCCTCTCTCTGTGTCAGGCCGGGTGGGAAAATGGACTGGGGTGAAAAAGAATCAATTGGATCCCCATTCATGTGTTAGTGGGGTGGAATGAGGAGAGTGTATTGTGGAGAATGGCTGGAGGTTGTCTCTCTACCCCCCCCCCCTTCTGCCTCTGCAGACTGGCCCAGTGTCTGGGGGGGAAATTGGAGCCTTTCTGTCGGCTTTGTGGCGACAGCAGGGGTTATCGCCGGGATCTGGCCATTGGCAGGTATAGCTGTCAAAGCTGTCACTACCTCTGAACTCAGGAGCATGCCTGCACACATACAGTATGTGCACACGCAGACGGGAACACACACGTACACACAGGCAGGGCCGTGCTTAGCGCCTACCAATACACATGCAGTACACATACACAAACAAATGAAAACATGCACACACAGACATGCAAACAGCATCTAAATTATGGAAGTATGCTCTATAAGATAAGCGGTGCATTTTTGGACAACCTATTACCGCTCCAAAGCTCATTCAATCTGTTAACCCTCAGCGTGCCGGAGTCCCATGCTGCATTTTGGCTGTTCTCGAAGGAGCACAATGGAGGTGGTTTGACCTGTTTGCCCACTCAAGTGTGACATTATTGTGCCGTATTTGCAGCCGGACTTGAAAACTTCTTTTGCTAAAACTACAAATTAAACATCATGTCTCTACACAAGTGCTTACATGGTCAGATTCTTATGAATAACTTCCCACCCGCCTTCATTACCCGTCTCTGCAGGAAAGTGCTCTATGTCTACTAGCCCTCTGATGCAATGTGGTGAGCTAGAAGCCTCTGACTCTTCAAACAGTTTCTCTTGCGCTCAATTATTTATTTATTTTTTTCTGTCACTGACTGAGCGGGAGCAGCGCTCTGAGCGGTTTGTGTTTCTTTGTTCATCACTGGAAATAGGGGGTCGGAGTAAAGCCCCTTTTTTTGTCGTCTTGGTTGGTAGTTTATTTGTTTGATCAGTTCTCTCTATTGTTTCCAGTGTGTGTGTGTGTGTGTGTGTGTGTGTGTGTGTGTGTGTGAGAGAGAGAGAGAGAGAGTGAGAGTGAGAGAGTGTGAGCTGATAGCAGCTCTCCCACCCAGAGAGAAATAGAGAGTTAACTCATGTTTACAGTGTTGTCCCAGTGGATGAGGGCTCCCTGCGGTTCAGCCCAATTATGAGCGGAGAAATTAAAGCAACCCAAAACATATGCACATCTTGGCTCTGGAGAGGAAGAGAAAGAGAGAGCAAAAAGAGTGGAGGAAGAGGGCAAAAAGTGCAGAGCACAGGACCCAGTGGGCTCTCACTCGGACCATTTGGCAAACACACTAATTAATACGTTCTCACACACACACACATATGCAGGCGCTTTGTCGCATTTCAGTGGGTTGACTTAATTCAAATAATTATTTTTCATTTCATTATTAAGTGCGCTTTGACTTCTTCATTATCATATTTGTTCTCTGTCAAACACACCAGCATTAATCTCATTTGTGAAAGAGTTGATTCTGTCTTCTCTCCTCTCCTCCCCTTGCATGGCCCGGTCCTCACCTCTCTCCCCTCAGCGAGACAGTGAAAGACAGAGACAGAGAGCTAATCCAACAGCATGTTTGATGCATTTTTAAACAGCTCTGGACTTTTTCAAGTTTCCAGCCAACAGAAGATCTCATCTGCTATAATTTAATCAGCGGGTGGAATCACACTGCATATTTAAGCAACATTAAATATCTCCAGTTCTCCCTCTCCGGCCACTTAACGGAGAACAGAAAAAAAAATGATTTTATTTTATTTCCTGCGTATTTCCCCCCATTTACACTCTTTCATCTGGCACTTAAAAGAGGCAGTGATTTGTCAAGTAATTACCATCTCTTTTTGGAAAGAGAATGTTCAAGTGCTGTTCGGAGAGTCGTGGTTGTTCTGGCACAGGGTGGAAAGCTGTAGAAGGACTTTAAAAGCACTGTGTGTGCTCATAGGTCAGAAAGCTGCTTTTACACACTATATCCAATCTGTTTAAAGTATAACACAGTTAAATCATAATGTAAATCTAGTGTTATTTATTCTCCATTAAATGATCCATGTGTGGAATCACAGTAGTTATCTGATTATTTGTAAACTGCGAGTCTGTCCTTTAGTGTGTTCTCATGTTTGTGTGTGCATGCATGCAGAAGGCTTTTGTTGGGGATGCTTTCCTATTTTGCCCATCACAGCTTTTTTTCTGTAACATAAATATAAAAAATGAATATTTATCAGCGGTCCAGGCCTGTGTGCTGTGGGATAGGGAGAGTGGGCTGTCTGTGTGGATGAGGGGAGGACCAGGGGAATTGATTTTTGACCAAATGTGTTTTGGATTTAATTCAGCTGCTGCATTTTTCTCCGCTGCTCTATTTGCATAGAAATCATTTGAGGTGAGTGAATTTTAGAGGACAGCCAAGTTGTGAGAATCTAGAGTCCTTTTTTGTGCCTCTGGGATTGAGTGTGTGTGTTTGTGTGTATCTGTCTACAATACATGCATGTGTCTTAAGTTTGTTTTTGCACGAACGTGCACTGTGTTTTGTGGCCTCCAACCTGTGCTCCTACATGTGCTGCCCATGTGAAGGCAGCACTCTGCGTAGACAAGCCCTCCGACTCCCTCTCCCACAAGCACACAAGGACATGCACACACACATCATGATCCTCACAGTTCCCTTTTACACTCGGCTCTGAAGGGGAGCATTCTGATGACAGTCAATAGCCCAGACAACAGCGCTCTGTCAATATTTAGACAGTACTATAGTGTTGTAAAATGAACCAATACACAACGGATGAGGCTCCTCGCTGGATTAATGATGCCTGACTGACTGGCTGCTGCAGACGCGAGTGGAGATGAAGATGTTATTTACTCCTTTCTCACTCTCTCGCTCTCATTCTTTCCCTCTGTCTCTCTCCGTCTCACTCCCTCCCCTCTCACACCTTCCTTCATTTGGAAGCTGCTCTTGTGTAGTTTAGCGGTGATCGATAAGTCTATGTTCAGTTAAAGAGGAATCTGATTCCAATAGAATAACGCTGGGCTTTGTTCACTGTCTCAGCTTCACAAGAGTGCTGTTTGCACAGTAACACATTGTAGAGGGTCGTAATTGCGCTGGTTTGGATTGGGGGGGGGGGGATGCTGACTATGATCCCAAAGTGTCTTCAACCCAAATCATAACGAATATAGTTAATGGTTCAAACACTCAAATAATAATTTTGATTTTCTTCTTGCCCATCCTCCGTCACCTCAAAGTCACGCTTTGGTTTGTGTCCCCCTTTTGCTCTGGTGACGCAACATCGGCCCTTGTGTGACTTCTCCCAAATGGACATTAGAATCACCACGCTGCCATCGACTGTAATGGAATGTGACGATTAGCGCTCTCGTCGCTAGGCTAATGGGCCTGACTCCTCTGCCGGAGCCGGTGGGAGGTGCATTGTGGGATAGCCTAAATGATAGCTGGCGTAGAGCAGATGGGTGTGAAGACGGGGCTAAGCGCCTCTCTTCTCCTTTTAGCGCCTCCTGTCTTTTTCCTCATTCCTCATGTAGGAGCGCAGACTGTTAGAGAACAAAAAAAACCCCTGTGTTTCTAAATGTCAACTCCTTCTGGTGGCCAGTGGGATTTTGCTCTAACTGGCGTTTTAGCGAGGCGGATAGGAGTAAAATATAGCCCCGAGGGGGACTCGTAAGCACAGCTCTTCACAGACCAAAAAATGTCCAGGACTGATAGAAACAGTGTAGTCTCAATCTGTACACGGATACATCAGAAGGGAGAAAAGGTAAAAGGGAGGTGGAGTGGGACTGTGTCAAATGTCATGTTTTGGAAAAAGCCTAATGCCTGCACCTCGGATGCTGTTGTGACTGGAAGCTCTTTAATTCCTCCTCCTGTCTCTTATTTTTACACTGACAATTTCCCACCTGTCTACTTCAAATAAAAGTGAACCGAGAACAACTGTAACGCAGCTGGCTTGTGCGCTTCCCTAAGTCATGCGGTTCTTTGATTGCCACTCTGGTTGGCTTCAGCGCCTCTTGACAGTGGTGGTTAGGCCCCTGCCCCACCACTATCTCCCAGCCCCATACACCAGCTTCACTGGAACAGATTAAATGAACACAATGATTCTTTAATCAGATAACCCACGCTCCGAATAGATTAACCTTCCTAACGCAGGTCCTCTTCCCTGTCTCTTCGTCTCCTCTCCTCCTGTCTCCTCAACCAGAGAGAGAATGGAGGTCCACAAACTTTAATCTTCATTACCTGCTTTGATTTCTCTGCTAAAGGAAGAAATGCATAATTTACATCCTTTGAAGTAGCTCCACTATTACTGACAACATGTTACCTTTAATCTTAAGAGCCCTGGAACATTAAATATTTAGTCATTTACCGAACAAAGGAGGACCGAGGCGATGCCGTCCTACCTCTTTGACTTTCACTGTCATGTGCACTCAATGTCCCCAGTAAGAAGCAATTAATTTTGGGGGGAGAAACAGCTTTTACTGAAGTGTAGGTAACTTTAAGTTGTTTTCACACTTTTACCTTGTTATTTTATCCTGCTGAAAAGAGAGAGCTTTAAAGTAAAGTGCTACCGTTAGCAGAACTGGGTATGGGTGACCGGAAGGCTAACAAGTTAGTGTCAGTCTGTCTGTCTGCACGTCTGCCTGTTGTCACTTTTAGGTCCGTTCTGTTCAGTCTTGTCTATCCCTTCAGCGGTGGTGGATTTAGTATTAATACCTCTGATCCACGGTGATAATTTCTTTTTCCTGTTGTTGTCCCGCAAAGCTTCACAAAATCCACAGTGCCGTGCACATGTGCATTTGCATTGTTGTCTAAGAGTGCTTGTGCGCTTACATCTATATCACAGCTGGTGTGTGCATGCATACACATCTGTATGTTTGTGCAAAAATGTCCCTGTGGTGCGCACACACATACACGTGTAGGTGTGTGTGTGCCCTACTTGAGTCTCTTCCATGCAGTGTATTCCTATCTCCGTAAGTATCACGTGAGTGAGTGAGTGAGTGAGTGAGTGAGTGAGTGGAAGCGTTTTTGTTTTTTTTTTTGTCACAAACAGAACAATGGTACATTTGTCCCCACATATCTCTCAGGTATTATCTAGCAAAAAAACACTGCAGAATTGCAGGATATCTCATTCATTTGCTTTTTGTTATTACAGTTCATTTTGGGTAGACATAAACAGTCTGTGTTGTTTTGGGGCAAGTTTAAATGGCAAAAATCAAAAAACAGTAACTTTTTAACGAACGTCTCTCCTGACTTTTGTTATTTTTTATAATTCTAGTGAATGGTGGACGCTTTGATAGCCTTCCTCATCTTTCAACTGTGGAATGGAGCGACTGCACTAGCAGTTTGTTTTGTAATTCCTTGTTGGGCTCTCTGAAGGAAAATTAGACAATTACCCAGACTCATAATGTTGTTCCACCCTCCAACTCCCCCCCACCCCCTTTCCTCATCTCCTCCCCCTCTCCGCCTTTTATGATTAATTACTCTGTGAACATCATATGCCGGTTGAACAGAAACATAAGTGTGGGACTACGTAATTGTGTGTCTCTGTTAATGAGTGTTGATACACGCTTACAGTAGTGGCTCAATCTGTTTTCTTTCTCCCTCCCTCTTGCACATGTATACAAAAACGTGTGTATTCTCAAGTATACATGCACACACCGCCGCACACGCACACACACATACACACACACACACACACACAGGCCTGGGGTATAGATTACCATAGTAATAGCCGCTGAGTAGCTAAGGGCTGGTGACTGATGGTCTTATGGAGCACCCTTGTCTGCCACTCGGTCAGTGAAATTAATATCCACTCCAGTCTAAGCTGGACTCCGAGTCCTGAAGTTGCTGGTAGGAATCGTGAGACGTAGCCCAAGGCTAAGATCTACCTAACTTCCCCTCTGAGCTCCAGCAGGCACTGGAGACACTGCTGCGACTAAAGTCATTAAGATATAGGCCCACCTCTTTCTCTCACTGTCTTTCTGTCTTTGCTTCCCTTCCTTTGCCCGCTCCTTCAAACATTTCCATGAGGGCCTGCAGGAATAGAAATGCTCTATTGATCAGAATAAACAGTGGAATAATCTTTAGTAATCAGTTCCGGGCCCTGGCTTTATTAACAATTGATGTGGTCGGAGTGGAGATCAAGAGAAGCGCGGTTAAGATGAACCACTGTGTATGTTTATGTGTGTATGTTAGTATGAACAAGATGGAGTATGGTTTGTGTTTGTGTGTGTGTGTGTGTGTGTGTGTGTGTGTGTGTGTGTGTGTGTGTGTGTGTGTGTGTGTTTTTTTTTGTGTGTGTGCAGACCTGTGTGCGTCTTGACAATTCAGTCACCCAGTCCATCTCCATCTATATGGCCCTGTCTCTGGGCACCATAAATTATTAAACACTTGCTCTCCTAGTGTCTGCCCGGTATTGTCTGCCTTTTGAAATGTAGAAGGTATACAAATTGTCACATTGAAACCTGTAGTCTGAAGTATACTTGCACAGTTACTAAAGTACCAACATTTAGATACAACTTGTAACCAACTGGAGAAATAAAGCTGGACACTTATGGGAGTATCTGAAAGTCCCGGCAGCCTGTTCTTGCCTCTCTCATTAGCATTGTACTTGATCTTGACATATCACCAACTCATTTTTCAGCATGAAGCCTTTTGTCTTTTCTTCTCATAGCACATCACACTTTGTCTCATTGTTAAGTGTGTATGTGTGTATGTGTGCAGGCCCGTGTGCAACCACCCCTGGGCAGGGCATTTTTCTCCTTTCAATACGACATTGATTTCCTGTATGACTTCATCAGACTAATACCCGCTTTGCCTCCTTCTACACTCGCACTCTCTCTCTCTCATACACAACCCCCCCCCCCCCCCCCCCCACACACACACACACACACACACACACAGATGCCCATAATGCCAGCGTTTCCTCCCAGCAATCAGTCAAGGCAGCTTGTCTTTGGATCAATGGCCTCTATGAGCAGACTTCAACACTGGAAATGGAAAATGGACCATTCAGAAGAGCTGAACATATAACATAATGAGCAGTTAGGCTGTCACTCCAGAGAGAGCACTGTGAAGAAAACTTGACACATCTGGATTTCTATTTGCATTATATGTGTTACCCCGAGACATTATTTGTGTTGCTTTCCGTGTTTGTAATCTCTCTGCATGATATCAAAAAAGCCCACATAATCTCTGTAGATATTTCACTACAAAGACCTTTTAACAAGACATATTCCCTCCCAAATAACATATGACTACACAGAGCTATAAAGCATTGAAGGGGGTTGGAAAAAAATGGACTTACCATAAACCTTTGTTGTGTGTGTGTGTCTACAAAGCCAATACCAAAGGGAACTGATGGTCACCAGATCAAGGCTTTTTGGGCTGTTTAAAATGAAAGAGTCTGTTTATTAACCTTACCAACACATACCCATATGGCATGTGCTTAGACATGCACAGGCAACCAGTAAAATTTCCCACTTTGATAGCACAGCCCATGCTCTCTGTCATAATACACTCAGTGATTCCTATCAGCAGTACATGAAGTGTCAGACAGAAAAGAAAAGGGGGGGAGATTAGACACAGAGAGAAAGCTAGTTATCCTTATGCTAACATGCAGATTAGAGCCCTGCTGGGTTCACTACATGTAATTGAAGTGAGGCACTTATCTGTGGAGTCAATGGACAATATAAGGTCCCATTGCAGAATGTTATGAATAGAATGGATATCTTAAAAATGTGGTTGAAACTCACATGCAGTTACATGCAGGAATACGTGTGTGGAGTACATGTTAGGGCGTCTACAGGATGCGGTGTGTGTGTGTGTGTGTGTGTGTGTGTCTGTGTGTGTGTGTGTTTGAGCGTGCATATCCTGACAGTGAAGTTAAGATGAATGTAAGCTGGGAGAACTCAGGAGGAGACCAAGCAGTGTCAGGTGTCAGGAGTTATGAAAGAGAGGGATACCTGGTATTTTTGGCTCCCTCAGGCTCACAGTGACAGGATACAGTGTCATGATGTTATCACAATGTTTGTTTCAAGCCTTCACATTATTACAGTGGGCGTGGAGGGAACACTTGTAGGATCAGACCCAAAAGCCCCTTCAGGAATAACCCACATTTCTCTGCCTCTCTGATCCCTGTTTGTACACAGTTCTTAGATGTGTTTTCCCCCACAGTCACTGCACCTCTCCGTTTTCAGATACCTTTTCTCCCTCTTTATGTTTGCCTTTCTTTTTCGCTCGGACTGCCTGTTTATCAACAGTCCTCGATTAGTCTCCTCCATGGCTCTCCACAAGCCAGGCCATACTGTTGGGTCTGGGTCCACTACCCTCCTGACGCATCACCTTACTGGCTAAGAGTCATTGGGGAAGCAAAGAGATTATAAAATAGAAAAGAAAGAAAGAAAAAAGAAAAACAACAACATGTTTTAACCCTATGAATGAAGCAGGTTTCATCATGATACTACCAGTGATTTAAAGGGAAATATCGTTATCTGTCAACCTGGGTGTTTTTCTTATATTTTTGTCCATCATGAGTGTTGGTCCTGCTAAGATTTTACTCACCACCTCTGTTGTAGAAAACCCAGACTTCAACAAGAGTGACACTGATTGGGGCAAGGAGCACAATCCTCCTACAGCTTCTCAAAAAAACTTAAAAGGTAAAATCTAAAGAACTGGAAAAACAAAAAGTAGTAGTAGTCCCCAGGAAATTCCTGGAAGTCTACATTTCCCAAATCTCTACAACTGGGTGGTGGTTCAAATTTTATTGTGACCAGTCATAATGTAGACTACAAAATACGAGAAAAATATCCTGCTTGACTTGACTTTAATTTCTGTATTGAAATCAGACCCATCAATGAAATGTTAAACCCAAGTTATACATATAAAGGTGCCCTCTGGAGCCTCCTTGTAAACAAACAAGAGTTTACATTTACTGTAGTGTTTCTTACCAAAAATATGTGTATGTAATGCAGTGTGTTGAATGCCTTCCTTAAACATGTGCACATTTTTGAATATTTGAAATCCTGCATTGTGCAAGGAGTAATGGCCTTTGAGAGCCCCTTGCTACACTTATTTGCACATTTCCACCACCAACTGCTGATCAGTGGAATAGCCTGAAACGGGCGGCAGAAATGTGTTTAACATCACACACGTGCTTGTGTATTCTCATGTGTGTCCTTGTGCTGTGCACAATACGAACAAAACTCATACAAACATTGCTCCATAGCACTACTTGTGGTCAAAAACTCCACTGGTGCCTTTAACTTTTTAATTATAGCTTGCATTGTAGCTGGAAAATTAATTTCAGCTGAAACTACCTTGGTGCTGCCACATCATTGTTTTTCGTTTTTTGAGAGTTTCTTCTTGTTCAGGTAAAGCAGATCCATTTCTTCTCCAGTTATCCACAAATATTCCAGATTTACTTTAGACTCTTTGACCTGGCGGTGCAGTGAGCGCGGAGTGTACATCGGCCCTTTATGACGCTGCCTGTGTTACTGGCTATAAGTTCAGGTTGTAAAAGTTTATCCCCTTTATGTACTTTAACAGCCTTTAATATCAGCTCATAAACTAGCACCAAACAGGCTATGGAGGCCCACTCCCCATCAGTTAGATAACACACTGATGAACGCTCAGCCAATTAAGGGTTCCACATCTCCAACACTCGACTACCTCGACTGGGAGGCGCGGGGGGTGAGTGTGGGTTTGTAAACATGTGAATGCTTGGGTGTGAGCATTGGCAACAAATACACAGAAACTCATAAGGACTTTTCCTCTGAGGTAAAATAACCCCCTGTGTGTGTGTGCGCGCGCGCGTGTGTGTGTGAAAATGTGTGCGCAAGACGAGACGGTGTGTATGTGTGCGTCCCAGCGGAGTGTGTAATCTCTGCTGTCTCTGTCTCTTGCCTGGCTGTGACGCAGAGGGAGGATGTGATGGAAATCTCCCTCTATTTAAATCCACCGCTGGCACATCAAAGCCTGCTGCTGCTGGAATAACAGAAATAATTAGACACAAACGCTTCATTTACATAAAAATTTTAATTAATCTCTTCGCTCTTAGCCCAGTCAGGCGGAGATGGCCCTGTGTACTGTGTATCTGTCTGTGTGATCTGTGTGTGTGGAGACAGAAGTACATTTTTTTGGTCAGTTATGAATGAGGAGTCAGTGGCTTTAACTGAGGCTTTCACCCCCTTTTCTCTCTCTCTCTAACTCTTTCTCTTTGTTTGTGTCAGTTAACTCTTAGCCAACCCTCAGAACAGCTGTCCCATACGAGACCATGTGTGTGAAGGCTGTTGGACTGCCTACACGTGTGATCTAACTAATGGGCATCTTTCTATTTGTCCAAAATGTTTGATCGGATTCCCTCCTTCTGTCTGAACACTCACACTGTTTACTTCAAACTAACACTGCAAATGAATGCAACTGTTTGTGGGTTGTGTGCTTGTATGCATATTTGTGTCTTACATCCATCCTGCTGTAGTGAGGATGAAATTTGAGATTAGGCGTTACAGTATATAAGTGTGTATGTACTTGAGTAGCTGTGTGGCTTTACTATACTTTTAATGCACGCTCACACCTTGTTTTGTGCTATAGTAATTTTATTTTATTTTATTTATTACTTTTATATTGTGTCTCTATTTTATGTCTTTGTTTTGTCTATTATTGTGAAGCCCTTTGTGACCTCTCTAATGCAAAAAGGTGCTATATAAATAGGCTTTACTCAGTTGCTTGAATCTGTATACATAATATGTAACATGTATAATTAAAAGTATAACACAAAATATACATTCATCTAAATTAATTTAAAATAAAAATGATTCTCAACTACGCTTTAGCCACAGCAAGCAAAATGTAACAAATTCTTCAGGTTTGTTCCAGCATTATAGTTTCCATTGAAAAGTCAAATCTTTGTCTGTGTAATATCTGTCTTTTCAGTACTTAATAGATTACTGTCTGTCTGTAGAGGTGACCTCCTCCTCCTTCTCCTTTCATCTCTGTCTGCTTAACCTGAGACAACACTCTCTGACTGGAGAGTACAGACACACCAAGTTGAGCCTGATTATTACAAGCACTTAAATCTGCTTCTGCACACCCCCTAACACCGGGGTTTTATTAGAACAAGCATTTACATCAGCCTTTATGCTGGCTTTATTAGATCTAAGACCTCTTACATCATTCAAGATACGTGCTCATGCACAAGTCTTCTCTCGCTCGTCTTTACTTACCAGGTCAGGGTTTATCAGTGCCCGTCGTTTTGTTTGAAGAACAGAGAACACCGCTGATAATGAGTAGATGAGAACATAATATAATAATGAAAAATATGCAAATATAAAAATGAGTAAAACTGAGCATTATAAAAAAGTAAATATATAAACAAGTAGATAAAATAATACCTGTAATGTATTTTGCAAGTGATGTGCTTATGTTGGTATTCCCGAATTCTCAAGTTTCTTGAAAATATGAAACAGCTGTAGATGCAAAAGACGTGCTTTGACTCCCTCTTCACTCTTGTCTGTATGTCTAGAGGGCAGGAGTTTCTTTAGCTCTTTAGCACTTTATTGCCACATCCCTCTTGCTCTGTTTTCTATTTTATCATTAACTGTGTTTTTATTGTAGACTCACTGTTTATTTTTTTCAGATAATATTTGCTGGGATGATAAAAATCAGATTTCATTACAGAGCATGTCCCACACTTTTAAGCTATACTTCTAGGAAAACAAAAGTGGTTCTGTTTCTGTGCTTCATCCTTTTTTTAAACTGCTCTATCTGCACAGCCCATCAGTTACCAATACAGACATTTTGTGAAACAACCATCTCCTTTTCCTAAAGCTGTGAGTCTCTAAGCTGTTCAGTATGAGCTCAGCTGAGTATTCTGCTCTCCAGTAGCTCTATCGACTGGCTCTCTGCTCCTCCGGTCCAGTCTCGACTGCTCCTTTCATTTACACAGCCAGCGCACAGCGGCCCTGCTCCGGGGAGAGCCGCTGAAACAAGACTTCATCAATTCCAGATGAAACACCAACATTTCCTCCCATTACACCAAAGCACCGCTCCCGCTCGCTCTCCGCGATCTCTCACTGCTCTGCTCTCGGTGTGTGTAATGAGGAATGGGACTGTGTGTGTGCGCATGTGAGTGCGTGTGCGTTTATGTGCTTTGTGTGTGCTTGTGTGTGATGAGGAATGGGAGTGCGTGAGTCCATGGCGGAGGCAGGGAGAGTTGGGGCAGTGCTGAGGGGATTGGTCTGGGGAGCAGGTGTGTTTGTTTGATGTCTTCCTGCAGAGAGAGAGAGAGAGAGAGAGAGCGAGAGATATTCAGCCAAGACTTTTTCACCTTCAAACCCCATCTCTCTCTCTCTCTCTCTCTCTCTCTCTCTCTCTCTCTCTCTCTTTCTCCTCCTACACACCAATGTATTAAGAGAGAACTCCGTTTCTCTCTCTGTCTCTCTCAAGACATTCAAGATTTCCAACCCGTACTCAAAGCCTCTGAAATTCAAATTCAGATTTCCTTTATTGCCATCACGATCACCAGGTTTACAATGTACGTTTAGGGTTTCCCACAGTAAAATAAAACATTACACACTTTTTCACACAGCACATGCCATATAGTATAGTTAATTAGCGTAGTTAATATGGTTTAGATTGTCATCATTTTGCTCGGTCTGTGCTGGTCAGTCAGTACTTAGTTAATGTTTCTCTCAGTTTCTGGTCACTCACGGTGTCCAGATAATCTGGGTCTTGGTATTGTCGGTACAGTGCTTAACAGAACTGAAGATAGAAGAGCTACTCAATCTCTTTTTCTCTCTCTTCCACCCTCTCTTGCCTTTCTAAAGGCAGCACAATCATAGCTGTTGTACTGTTGATAATGCCTTTGACATGTTTTCTTATTCTTCTGATCTGGAGCCAGTCAACCCTGCCACAAGAGCAGAGCAGAGGGGGGAGGGAGCCTCGTTTCAGATCAACACACTCACCTCTCTGCCTGTGCGTTACTCCACCTGACTGACTTACTATGTGACTGACTTCTCAGGACCTGCACCTCTCTGGAGCAAACAAAGTCAGACCTGCTGTCTTCATTGAGCCTGAGTGCAGCGGAAAAGGGAAGCAACAGGCCTGGTTTGGCCACAGGAAGGGGGGGATGCGATGGAGGAGGGAAGAGGCTGATACTGGGAGAGAAACGGGCAGCAGGGGGAAGGGGAGAGTTGGGCTTCTTGTTTGTTTAATATCTTTATCTTAATCTCTGCCCTCGGGACACAAAGGCGAATTCATCCGGAAAACTGGATTATCTCACTTAGATGAGTCAAACACACATAGGGCTGCACTCTGTGTGGGTGTGTTTGTTGGTGTGTGTGAGTAGGAGTAGTAGTGGGAGAGGGAAAGAGGTGTATAAGGGTGAGTGCTTTTGTATTTAGAGGTTACATTATGCTGTTTTCTTTCAGTGTAGAGATTTTCACACTTGGTTATTGACTACTAATAAAGCTTTTCCTGCAGATAGTTTTTTACCAATCCAAGACAATTATATAGTAAAATCTGTTGCTGTAGTTCAGTGCATGTCTGGATTGGAATTTAGCCCCATAGATGGTAGAAAATCATGTGTGTAGCATCTTTAATGCCACTTGAAGCCACGAGTTCAATTTATAACTCACCGTAATTTGTTTGTTGTGTACACATGCATCAGAATTCTGATTCAGCGCAGCAGGTGTTTGGTGGATCAAACACATCTTATGCTCATCTTCCCAGTAATTAATCAGAACAGTTTTTACAAGTTGGGAAAAGTAGTGACAATGGAGTGCTTACTGCCTCCACTAACCAATTTCATGGGGGAAACCCTGCTTACCTCTAGTGGAAAATATTTGATTTTGTGTTCCTATGGAGAGAGATTTTTCTGATTTGAAGTTTTGGTTTGAATCTAGTGGTGATTAGAGGAGCTGCATCCTATACCCAATACCCAGCTGTGGTGGCTGCCTCTTGTTCAGGCCCTTTAGTCTAGGTAATTGGAAATCCAGCTCACTGGCTGAAGACGGTGATATAACTTCAAGGATTATCATTTGAGCTTGAATTGATTTCAATTCCTTTTCTCCTCAACCTAAGAAATTGTCAAATTCCTGTAACAGTCGGAGAGCAGTGAATGCGTGGCATGAGTGCCGCAGAGTTAAAGTGTTAATGGGGGAGGCTGAGAAAGTCCTGTCATGTATGCTACTGACACATCCTTTAGTTATTAGGTTTCATGTCCAAATTTACAAAAAACACAACACTGCAACTCCTGTAGGATTACACTGAGCTTGACATTACATTCAAAAGATTTGGCTTTACATAGTACATACATATGTGTGTTCCCATGTGTGTTAAAGCACTAAATCATTCATATTTTCTCTTGCTTTCACTTTAATTGGCCCTCTTTCCACATTTGCCAGGATGCCACTCCCTAGCCCTTGTCCTTGCTCTCTGCTGCCTCCCATCTTTCTTTCCCCCCTCTCACCACCCAACTCTGCTCTCAACTTGACCCTAATTGATTGTAATGAGCACAATCTCTTCTACCCTCCTCCCAGTATCCCATCTTCTCTGTCTTCTTCCTGTTTCGTTTATTTTGTGTGTGTAGCAGTGTGGGAGACATATATTTTCCTTCTGTGTCCATATGAGTATTGAGTAAGTGAAGAAATCTGTATTAGTCAGGACATGCCCACTAGCCTATGAAAGGCTCAAGTGTTGTATGATTAATACTGTGCCACTTTTGGGAAACCTCTTAAAAGTGAAAGACTTATGTCCAGTTCTCCTCTGGGAGGTCATTTGGTCATTTTTCGACCAGTTAGTCTTGTGGTTCAGCCTTTGTTAGAATCCAAAAGTAGCATTAGGCCTGGGGTATGCTCAAAAAAAAAGAAAAAGAAATAGCTTGTACAACTTCTTCCCGCCACAATGGAAGGCAAAAGAGTTTATAGCCTTTCCGAATGGGGGTTGACGGGGTTGAGACAAGATAAGTGTTTAAATATGGGTATAATAGGACAGTCTCTCCTGTAAAGCAGACATTGTGTGTTATGTGTCAGTTGTACACATAAAATGTGCCAGATAAGGTGCGTGAAATAGGCTTGAATGTCAGATTGTCAGGTTTAGTTACAGAAATTGTCAGATGCAGCGCCACCCCCTAGTTTTGTTTTGGCTCATTGTTAATATTGAGTGGGCTAGTGGGTAAACAGTTGGATCTAAATTGCAGAACAGTAGATTGGGGTAAATCATCGTTGTGTGGGTCAGACGATGTCTTGAAGAAGATGTCTTTACTCTCTCTGTGCCAATATGTGAACCTGTCAGACAAAGTGATGTACCTGTCAGTCAGCCCTGCACCTTTCCAGTAGGGGATCTACAGTATGCTGACAGGTTTCTACAATCCAGTTGGGTCTTGAGTTTTTCTCTCATGATCGTAGACTTCACTTCTTGCATCCAACTCGCTGTCTCCTTCTCACTTTCTTTTGACTGTGTTTTATCACACAAGTTCAAACTTTAATTTCACTTTAACTCCAATAAACCCCTTATAGATACATGTATGTATGATTTGAGTGCCATCCATCCAATTCTCATTCTTGGACCTCTCCTTTTTTTTTTTACTGTACCGCTGCTAATGAATGACCCCTACATGATGTCACCACGCTAATTCATAACAACTGGCATTTTTCTTTGCTTTGGAATGCCAATATGATTAAACACTGTGTCGAGGGCAGCTATCAATCTACGCCTTCATAATCAGCACTAAAGGGATTGAGCAATACATAGCATAAACACACACACATACAATATACATGTACAGCACACACATGCATGCACCCTCACATACATATTAGTGTGCTGTAGGATTAGCATTGGGTGGTAGAGTTATGGAGGTGTTTTAACAGTGTAACGTATGAGCTTTGACATCCCAGACATGACAAAGTGCAGGATCGTTTACAGTAGAAGGCCCTCACACTCTGTTAATGCCACACCATTTACGTGCATGACAATGTACCCACATTTACTCACTCGCAAGATCAATAGCCTCACAGTATGACATACATATAGCTTTGATATGAAGTCCTTGCACCTTTGAACCCAACAACCACCAAAACACAGGTCAAAATCTATGAAATTTTATGCGAGGATGCTGCTTCATCTGTAGCAGAAGGTTCCTCCTCCTTAAAGTACGTGGGTAGATACCATATATGTAAATTGTTAGTTTGACTGAGGCTAAGATGGCATTTACATAACATAGTCCACTGATCATCAGGGTTTCAAATGACAGGTCGATACAGCTGAGAGCTTTCAGCCTCACTTTCAGACCAACATTGATCCATTGACTTATGGATTAATGGGAACACTGATGATAGCCTACAGAGAACGTGGTAATGACAAACACACATATACATACAGTACTCAGACAGTCATACACTCAATCCCAGAGAGGCAGGTTTAGGTGACCTCTAAGCTTTCTAAAGTGAGCCCATCTGGTCAGAGAAGACATCAGGGGCGGGATGTTGTGTGGTGGTCTGACATCGACCTGTCTGTCTTATCCCCACCTATTATGTGGCAACTAATGTTGAAAGTTGACAGGGAGCTTTATTTAGTTAGTTGTCACACATGTGAACTACATTGTTGTGTATCATAGTTACTGTTGTTTACTCAAAATATAAAGGCAAGTTGCCCCTGACACAGTCGAGTGAAATTCGATTGGTTTTAGTGTATAGTTCCTGTATTCTTATGACAAAATGCACTGTTAATTTAATGTAAAAATAAACACCTTCAAGTTTATTGATGTGCACACTTATAAGAGTTAATTTATTACAAGTTTAATTTAATAAATGCAGCTTAATTTGTGGCAAAAACATGTTTCTAATTATCACTTGTAAAACTACCTAAAGAATCATCACTTTGTAGCTCTGCACAATTTGTTGGACACCCACAACCCCCTGAACATGTTTAAAAAATGTTCTTGCTGTACTACAGCTAAAGATCACAGCAACACACAGAAGGTTATCAGGGGTATATTTAGGATACTTTTGGATTATTCTATCAAATTTGCATGTTAATATATTCTTTTTATTGATCATATTTTTGTCATTTACTATACTTGTTGGATGTGTTTGACTACTATTATAGATTTAAACATAGATATTTAACTATTGTTTATTGGTGAATGGAACATGGAAAAATATCCAATGATTACCAGTAAAAAAACAAACTTGAAAAATAAGGGTAAAAATCAGTACCCTTATTTTTCTTCTGGAGTAGGGGATGATGGCAGGTTGATGTCAAGGTCTTGCACAAACACACACACACACACACACACACACACACACACACACATATATGTGTGTGTGTGTGTGTGTTTGTGTTACTGCATGGTCCTGGTGAGAGGTGGTAAGATCGATACATCTGAACAAGATGCGTGCATTTGTACCCTCCCCTATTACAAACACACACACATTACCACACACACATTGAGACACACACAGTCAGTCACCCACCCTTCCCCCTGTCTTCACCTGTCTGTAGAGGTAAACACATGCATTTAAATCAGTTGTAGGGTGCTGTGGTAACAAAGACAAATGATGTTGTATGTAATATTTTTCTATTAACATAAAGTAATATAAAGTGAAGGGCAGCGGTGTATGGAGGGAGTTAGGGGCTAATGTCCCGTATCAGATGTGGACAATGTCAGGGCTGCATACTGAGCAGTCCGTGTCCTTCTCTCCTGCTGTGTGTGTGTGTGTGTGTGTGTGTGTGTGTGTGTGTGTGTCCTGCTCTTTTAGGGGGCTAGAAGGCAGTGACACACTGAGCTGCCAACGCTCGTATTGTTCCCACTGCCTTATTAACCCCTCTGCCCTCACCCTATCTCCTCACTCCCTTTTCTGCGCTCTCAGATGAACTGAATGTATATATAAACTAACCTGAGCTCTTCTTAACACACCTCTTGTCTTCCTGTCACACCCAACAACACATACTTAACATCTGTCAAGGGAT
This sequence comes from Lateolabrax maculatus, assembly GCA_031216445.1. Taxonomy (NCBI): domain Eukaryota; kingdom Metazoa; phylum Chordata; class Actinopteri; order Acropomatiformes; family Lateolabracidae; genus Lateolabrax; species Lateolabrax maculatus. The sequence goes on from CM062214.1 coordinate 13,735,473, forward strand.
AAGACGTCAAAATTTCTCCCTCTCTCTTAGTCTTTCTCATTTGCTTCCTTGCAGTTTTCCCCCCTCTAGCTATACTTATTTACCAGTGTAACAAGTGTAAAAAATAGCATGAAAACCTCCAGAATCACTTCACTTTTTAAAGATTGTCCTTGTGAATATTAGTGTAATGATACACAAGGCAGTACAGATGAGGAAACACTAGCAACAGGCAACAAAGTTGGTCATAGTAAAAAAGGGAGAAAATCAAAATCTCAAATTAGCAACAAATGATTATTGTGATCTTCAGATGACAATCAAACCTTTGCTTTTGCTTGGAATAATTTAAATTAATTGATCACTAGGCAACTCACCAAGTGTTGTTGCAGTGTTGCCCATAACAGTTGCTCTGTGTATTGTTGCCACTGGTGAACTCCACCTTTTGATCATAATGCCTACAACAGTGTCATTCATATCCCCGCAGTGTGAGGAAGAGGGGAGTCTGGCAACCTTATGTGTGTGAGATGAAGGATTCCACTGCTCTATCAGTGTGTGAGCCATGATGAATACAGTACACATTTAGACTGACAGACTGACAGCCACAACACTGATAACTGATGTAATATTCACCTCTCTATATGCAGTAAATTATATTGTATTACTCCAACTTTAGTTGTTGGTGAGTTCCTCCTCAATTGTCAGCCTTATTTTTGGGGCTGTGTGTGTGTGTGTGTGTGTGTGTGTGTGTGTGTGTGTTCCCCCATTATTATCCTCCTTATGCTGTGGGATAGACGGGAATAGAGAGCTGGTCTAGTTGAGCCTGGTGGGCGTATGGATTGGATCCACTGTAATCTACTGTAAGACACTGCTATCTCTGAGAGGCTCACAGAACGCCAACTCAGCCCTTATTCACACACACACACACACACACACGTTCCACTAACGCAGGGGGATTTCAGGGGAAGTGAGTGAATAGTTTCAGGTCACCAGCTAGATTCCAGTAGCAGGATGCTGCGTCAGCGGGAGCAGCAGTGAGGATGTGATCAGAGCAGCCCTCACTGTCCTTAACTCCACCGTCTGTCCCACACAGATTCACACACACAAACACATGTACAGAGGAACACATAAAAAACACATGGCTCGTGGCAAAATGTGTTGTCCAGATTTTCCTGTGGATATCAATGGTGCATCACCGTATCCACCTTCAGAGACATCATCACAGACATCACACGCAGCGATGTAGGATAAATATTAACCAGATCTCCACTAACAGTAAAAGGCTGTCTGAGTGGTGTTGCTACATCAGAAGTAGAGCGATATCTGTTTTAGGGCTTTCCCTGCCTTTGTTGAGCAGCAGTGTCTGGATCAAACATGAATATTCATTCATCAGACTGAGGAGATGTTAGCACAGGGAAGGAAGAATGTCTAGAGGGCTCATTCTTTATCGTTCTCTTTCTCTATCACAGACTCCCTCTCTCTCTCGCTTCTCTCCTCACATCTAATACTTCAAGGACGGCAGTTAATTTAAGATCTATTATAAATGATTAATTCAATATTTATGAATATTTTAAACTTCCTATTAAATTACTTTGTATCTGTTTAGCATTACATCTTTCCGGATTTTTTATGTATATTCTCTCATAGAGACAAAACTGTTGCTATTACTATACTCTTTCATCCTCTGAGATGCGAGATGTTTTTCCTTTGATGTGTTTCACAATTAAACCAATGTTATTTCTGCCATCATCCTGCAGCAGATATACAGTTTGTGTATGTTTGTGTGTGTGTGTGTGTGTGTGTGTGTGCATACATAAGGATGCTCTGACTGTGTGTAAGTGTGTGCAAGAGTTTGCTCCAGCGACTGTCGGTGTTAAGAGATAAGAGTGGAGGAAAGTCTCCTTTCTTCCTCTTTCAGGGCCATTACCTTTCATTCCAATCACAGAGGAGAGCCCAAGGGAGGAGGAGGAGGAGGATGAGGAGGAGGGGACTTTGGGGGCGGAAGTGTATATGACTTTGCCCTGCATAATGCACATGAGAAGAGTGGGGGAGTAATATAGGTGACTGGTACTACCATGTTGTAGTGGGCAGTGTGCCGGTGTTATTAATGACTCTTTATTCAGTAGCTTTCATTTGTTTCCATTTAAAAAATAATTTGTTCGAATGGAATTCATGTTTAGTACGAATAACAAGGCACAAACAGCTGAATGAAAGTGAATTTTGGAGTGTAGCTTTAATTTGATTAGCCATGCATGCTTTATTGATAAGTTAATAATATAATTTGATACAATTTGAGTTTCTTGGCCTCTTGGACAGGTTTTTATTGTTTTTGTACTTCATAGTGTTACCAGATATTGGTATTCCCTCAGCCAAGCTTGTTCATGTGGTTGATCTTACATATATTCATACATGCATACTTATTAATTTATAAATCTTAATAATGATATTATTATTATAGAAAGATAGTCTTTATCAGAGTTTTCACAGCCTGCTCATGTTCATGTCTTACATCAGAAACATACAGATACACACAATAGTTTATAACGAGGTCAGATGGTGCTTTTAAAGGGGATATCAAAATGTGAAAATATATCAGCATTTCAAGATTTAAACAAAACAAAGAATAACAGCAACATAAAACAAGTACTAAAGCCAGGTAACTAAAATTGCAATGGAACAACATAAGTAAAACAAACTATTAATACAGAACTATTTTAAATCTTCTGTTAATGACTTTTAAAAGGCTTTTTAAAAATATTCAATATTTACTAATTTTACAATATGAACATTATCTTATCTGAATGGGAATTTTGCCACTGAAAACACCCACAGGGATGGAACCAGTGTTGCATGTACATATGCCAGTTGTCATTTAATACATTTTAATGGTAACAAAGTTGATTTCCCAGTTTCCTATTTGCAGAAAAGAGAGAAAAAAAATCACCTGCTACACTTATGATGATGTAATAACAGGTAATGACATCATGCAATGAGAGGAAGCTATTATTATATTATTACTCCTTCCTGCACCTCTGGTTCTCGACTGCAGTACCATCGCACAGGAAGTGTGGTTGATCTCAGAGAGGCTGATCAGAGTGAGGAATCGATCAGAAAGCAATAGATCTCGTGAAAGCGTTATATTGATCCTTCTACCCTCTCCCATCGTTGTGATTATCTGCAGCATGGATAGATTACTGATGTCTGAGGAGCACTTATAGAGATGATGGTATCTCTGCAATAACTGTACCGCAGATATTTAAAACTTAATAGTACATGTGATATTAATCATGTTCTTAGTGTCATAAAACATTGGATATTTCATTAGGGCCTTGTAGAGACAAAACACAGTATTACACCTTTTTCTGTTGTTTATTGCTATTGAATTTGTTTTCATTTTGGGAGATATTGCTTTCATTGTTTTCTGTAAAAGATTCTATTGGAAAAGTAGATAGAACAAAAATGGTTTTGATTGAAAACATCTGAAAGCTTTAAATAACCCTTCTGTTTTATTTTCTCCAGACATAATTTGACCTTAAAATGCTTTTCACCATATGACATGTTAGGAGATAAGTTGATAAATGTTAATTTGAAATTTAAGTTTAATGAGCTGAACCCTTCTCTGTTCTTGTCTTTACTTTATTACTTCAAAATGTCACTAGGGCAGAGGAGTTAACTACGCGTCCCATACGTATCTCTTCAATAAAAAACATTTTTAACCGATTTTAAAATCTATTTTCACTTTAATAAAAAAAAGCATTTTAGTGTTTAAAAAAGTGCCTTTGCACAGTTTCTGGTGCTTGATTTTTTTTGTTTCACAGTGATATTGGCAAGAATATTGTGAGTACAGTAAATCATCCAGCTGGTGTTTTTATTCATGGCTTATGCTGCTGAATACACCTTCTGTTAAGGTTAAGTGGAAGGCGGGAGGACATTTTTCAGAGTGAAACATTATTGAAGAAACATTACATGATTTTCAGTTGAACACCTCAACACTGATCCTCCATCTTTTAAGACCAGCTGTCATTCATTTGCTCTGTGGCCTCTTCACTTGGTCACTTGGGTTTGTTTGCCTTCGTGTCATTGGCTTATGTAAGGGACACTATATGATCAGGATATGTGTGTGTGTGTGTGTTTGTGTGTTTGTGTGTGGTGGGGGTTGGGGTTTTGACATCATGTAAAGGTGACACCAGTGATGTGTGACCATGGGTCGGCCAGGTGACAACAGTGAAGGCTGATTTACTAAAAGGACAGGAGCATCAGAGTAGAACCTGACCACACATCCTTCACTCTGTCAGACAGATAAAACCCCCTCTCGCCGTCTCAGAGAGAGAGAGAGAGAGATAGACGGAGAGAGATGTAGTATGTATGTATGTAGGACAGCGTGGGTTTCTGTGAGTTTGTACATGAGTGTGTGTTCACTCACACAGGTTTTTTTGTGTTTTCGTGGAAGCTCAGATGTGTGTTCACTTTAGATGGATTTGGTTTACTTCGTTTCTCCATGCCTCTACTGAGCTCATCTGGAATGTAAGGCTGTATGCATGCATGTGTTATCAATATGCCCTTGTGCTGTAAGAATCTTAATCAATAGCCATATGATTATCCATGTAGGGAAGGTATAAATGATTTAAAACAGGGCGAGGGTGACAGATGTTTGCTTTTCACATCGAAGTTACTGTCAATAATTAATGCACGTGATTAATCTGTCAACAACTTCACATGTGGGTAAGGATCAGAAGGGTGTCTTCTGCAAAAAGGTGTGTGTGTGTGTGTGTGTGTGTGTGTGTGTGTGTATGTGTGTGTGTATGTGTGTGTATGGCCTTGAACCCCTTTCATTCCCCCCAAAAGAATGCTTTTGGACTTTATGATACCTGTATGTGATGATGGCATTATTATATATCTGATTTGAGGATTTACATTTAAGTCGTTCATCAATAATCATAAAGATGGACACATACCAAGTCGATGACACAGTCAATAAACTGTACATAAATTACAAACAATGTCACATGTAGGGCTGGGTATAAAACTATAAAAATACTTTTTGGTACTGACCAAAATGGTATTAAATGTCTAATGCGATTCACCTTCGTGTTATAGGTGTCCTTCTTGTAAACAAAAAAAGTTATGTTGTCTTTCAGTTTCACTCACTGACAAATGGGCTGAAGAATGCTTTTCCCTTCTCTTAAAACATTAAAAAAACAGAATTTTTAAATATTTTAAATATTGCATTGTTAAAATCCATGTTTGCTAGCTTGGAATCTTCTTCTTCTCTGCCTTTGTTGGCCCATTACTGCATTTCCACTTATCAAAACATAACTCCATAGTGATACTTGTCAAAAAATTCCACAGGGTAACTTTAAAATTGAGTGCAACACACACTGGTTGCATTGGGGAGGGTCGTTACATGTGATGCGCATCAATTAACACCTGTAGCACACACTGAATGCATCGTACAGACAGAATAAACAGTGATCGTAGAGTAGCTGAGATGTTTTGATTCAGGGAGGCAATGTGATAAAATTCCTGCTTTTCTGATCAGTAGACGTGCGTTGTCATGTAAATTCAAGATTCAAATAATAGTTTTGCCAATTTTGTTTGATTTCAATAAAGTTCATGTTCAGCCTAAGAATTTCATTTAACATTTGAAAACTTTGGCTTCTATTATTAAATTAAAGCAAATGTGTTCTGTACAAAAACATAATTATATTTCTTTGTAACGGTCTGGTGCCGGAAAAAGTATTGTTTTGGTATCAGTGCCGAAACTCAGATATCGTACCGGCCAAATATTTGAAACAAGACCCCACCTTTGTCTCCAGTGCAGAATCCACATGCTTAAGTACACAACTTTCTTCATCTTCTTCTTACCTTCTCTAACTTACCAAAGTCAAAGAGTAAAATGGGAGAAAGGTTTAGCGATTCAAGGATCCTATGCCCCCCATGTTTCTGTATCCTCCTTACACACACTCTCTCTCTCCATCTGTGTGTGTATACATGGAGGAGAAGCCTATCTTGCCTGCTATCATTTCCTGAATGACCTCTGCTTTCAGCCTATGATGGATTGTATTGCGCTCATAGACATTAATTTTCCTGAACCAGGCAAAAAAAAGCTTTACTCACAGGAAGAGCATGTTGGTACAAGGGTAATTCCATAAAACAACAACTAAGATACAGCTGAGAGCTGGTGGTATCAACAGCAAGCCTGGGAGACTTTACACCCCCCCCCCCCCCCCCCCCCCCCCTCTTCACTCTCACTTTGAGTCTTTCTCTCTCTGAGGTATAATCAAATGCATTTTGCCCGTCTCAGTAGTTACTGTAGTAGCAGGTATTTACATGCGTTCTTCTGAGTGTGTGTGTGTGTGTGTGAGTGCGCAGTGTTCAGGTAAGTTGCAGCTGCTGTCTCAGTGGTGCTGTCTTCTCATTAAGGCAGGTAATGAGCTCAGTCACATCCACCTCTGCAGGTCACCCCATGAGAGAGAGGAAGAGAGGGAGAGAGGATTAGAAACAACGGAGGGAGTGTAACAGGAAAACGCGAGAGGTACTCGGTGTGTGCTTGAGGGAGAAAGGTGATGTCTTAATCATGTCACCTGCCCGCCGTTACACCCGACTGCTACACCTTTGGGTTACTCCCTGCTTACCATCCTCTCGGCTCCGTGTGTTCCAGAAAGACTGGAAAAGGATGATGGGAAAGGAGAGGAGGAGTTGGGATGGATCTGCATACAGCAGAAAGAATTCTGGAGGTGGAGGTGGAGGAGGGACAGAGACAGAATGAGGTTGTTGAAAGGAAAGGGAGAAAAGGGTTAAAAACAAGCAGGAGACTGGAGGGAGAAGAAAGTGTTAAAGGAGAAGGCGAAGGAGTGGAGGAGTGAGGAATAGAGGGAGTGTGTCTTCCCAGGAGTGAGCAGGCTGTCTTGTCGAGTAGTTCATCATTGTGTCCCTGGTGACTGTGTCTGTGGCCTGGCCCCGCTGTAGCTATAATAAGACATAAATAAGGAACAAGACTGCCTTATCTACACTGTGGCCCCCATCTTTTTCTCTCTCCTCCCCCTTTCTTCTTCTCACACACACTTGCGCTGCAGCAGATGCAGAGTTGTGCTTTTAAGAGGTGTTTTCCCACCATGTTCACCACTGCCAGTATCTGATGACCCACAGTCATGATGAACCCAGAGCTAACACACACACACACACACATAAACACACACAAACACTGTGGTGGAGGCTGCCTGTCTTAACTTCAGTACTACAAACAACGTGTGTATCACTCTTTTAAACAGTTTTAAACAACACGGTTAAATCCCAACTAACTGGCTTGGCTACACACAGGGCTCATTCTCCTGGTTCACGTACCACAGAGGGACCCAAAGAAGTCAGGTGAATAAACTGTATGTGAAAACACTGAAGTGAACTACATATCAATATGTTTAGGGCTCACTGGACTTTATTGTGTCTTTCCTAAGTTCTTTTGTGATGATTACAATTTCTGTCTTGATTTTCCATCATATGTTAGACCGAAGACTTCGGTTCTCTCCTGTATATGCGGTTGATAAATCAGCCATCTGAATACAAGCAACTACACCTCCTGGTGTCATCAACCATTTTTCACTTCCACCTTATTTTTGTTTCCATCAGCAGAATAATATTACCATGCCTTAAAACAGAGATCACTTTACTTCTCTGTGTTTGTAACACCTTATAATGTTTTCCCTAACCCAGAGCTGTTTCTCCTTCCCTCTGTGTGTGTATGTGTGTGTGTTGATAAAGGTGCTAAATCAAGTGAAGTTATTAATGTGTGTGTTTATTAGTTGGATGTGCGGCTTCATTTGGGAGTTGGATCTCAGTTGATGTCTCACTTTTGTTTACACAACTTAACGCTGCTTGACTCTGTGTCAGGCATGCCCATATGTGTGTGCGTGCATGAGTGTGTGTGTGTGTGTTTGTGAGTGGGGGGAGTAGGGAGAGAGTCAGAGCCAGAAAGAGCAAGAGACCCCGGGAGAATGGGGTTTTTGCCGGGGCTTTGGTTGTTCCTGCATCATTACCCCGACTGCAGACAAAGCCTACTTATGTCTCTCTTTCCCCTCCCCATCCATATAGTCACTCACTCACTCATACACACACATACACACACACATACAGTACACTGTATGTGTCAACAGAGGCTGAGGGAGTCCTGCACATGGGAGAAAAGAGGAAATGAGAGAGAGGAGGGAAAGGAGGGGATGCAGAGAAATGAGAATGGAGAATAGATTTGTGAAATGAAGCATTCCAAACAGGACTATCTGCCTGCTGTGAGAAACACCTTTCATAAATCACCACACAGCCGCAGAAAATAGAGCATTTGTTAGCGTTCTTGCCCATGCTTGTGTGGATGTGTGTTCGTGTTGGTGAGTGTGTATGTCTGTGCACATGTGGGGTTGTCTGAGAGAAAGAGTGAGTGAGTGGGAGAATCTTTTATTCCCGTCACTGGTCTCAGTGAAAACTACAGTGTAGTGGTTGCAGGTGATGCATATACGTGTTGATGCGTATGTGTGTGTGCAAACACATGCGCGTCAATGTCAGTGTGAGCATGTACAGTCAGTGTGTGCGGTTGTGTTTGTTAGATACTGCCCTCCCACAGGGTATCTTTACAGAGAGCACGATATAAAAAGAGACAGATAGGGTTAGAGAACGAAAACCAAAAAAGAAAGGGGAGAGGGAGAGCTGAGTACAGTAGCTCAGGGGGATCTCTGTCTGGGTCAGAGACAGAGAGCGAGAAAGAGAGAGAGAGAGAGAGAGAGAGAGAGAGACCAAAAGAGTAGAAAGGCAGACACAGAAAAGGGCGACGTGCTGAGAGGAGAGTTTTTCCTCAGGTGAGTTGTTCTGTAAGTGAGCGCTGATCTGCCCTGATCCTGTCACTGGGAAGAATGCCGGGTCGACTGCATCGAGAATACAAACAGCACCATACTGAAGACACACACACACACACACACACACACGGACACACACAGACACACACAAACACACACTCATGAGTGCACACACTTTGCAGCATCTTTTAGAGCTATTCATATTCAACAGTGGAGCCAGTGAACTATTCACCTAACTGTTGAACACATTGAGAGCTTATTAAGTGTCTTTGCCAACCATAGAAAGGCCAAGGATGTAATTTGCCAGTCACACACTGGTTTCACAGTCTGTCTCTTTAACACATCTAGCGTCCATCTAGCATCTTTAAGTCCTCAGAATGAGACAATTAGCGCTTAGAGACAAGGCCAGTGCAGTCAATGGACGAGGAATGGCAATGTGGGGGGGGAGAGACAATTTATCAGAGGAATATATTGTGATGGAGGAAGAAAGGGAGAAAAAATGAAGGCGAGACAGACATATAATTGGGGATTGGTCTTTTTAGATTCCTAAAAAGCTAGAGGAGATACAGGAAGAGCAGAGAGAGAGAGACTTTTATGAGTCTGACAATGACAGGCAATCAGATGGGAGTGAAGTGAATAAGAGAAAGCTGGAGCATGTGTTCAACAGCAGACTAATTTCAGGAATCTCTTTCACTGATTGCAAATGAAGGGATGGAGAGAAGGAGTAAGGGATTTTGAAGGAGCATATATATAAGATATGTAAGTAGTATAAGATCAGATCAGATAAGAGAGTATAAGATCCTCTGGATGTAGGGGAAACATCAGCCTGCAGAATTAATTTTATTCCACATTAATCTTATATTTTAAATTGTGAGTTTAAACGTTTTCTTAAAAATCGATTTTAGATCACTCCTCTGGCATCATGATAACACTTGATTTAAGGAGTTTTACTTCGGAGGCACCGTGGTGGCTAAAGGGTTAAGGTGCCGACCATGAAATGCAACATCTTTGTTTGGCACCAGGCATCACAGGCCTTTGTTGTATGTCACTCCTCGTTTCTTTACCCTCATTCCAAAAACTGTTTTCATTTTAAGAAAATTATATTATCTCTGTCATTTGTAAGGAAAGTAAGATTAAAACTCAAAATGACATTTTTTTGTAGTGTAACTAACTCTGCTGTACTTTGCTGTATGACCCAGTCCTGTAACTGGTCTACAGGGCTTTGGACGGAGGGCGGTAATGTAGCATGCAGCTGAATTAAAGGGGTTGGTATTTAATTGCGGCCCACAGATGGCCTCATACATCTTTGGATCATTTAAAGGGGCGGTGGGCTGAGTAATGTGTCTGTGACACGGCACTGTGTTTTATAAGAGAGCCCCTATTACACAGACTGCTCTATAAAGAGACACAGTCAGCGGGGGAGAGATGCGGTTAAACGCCCGGTCTGTAATTGTTGTCGACACCCTCTTTTTAAACTCTGTCACCGCATTGCTGGCTTTGTTTACATGGAGATTTATTAATGAGATCAAAGTAATTTTTCTCTCTGGAATACACCTCAGCAAGAACTGAGACGTGCTATTTGGGAAAACAATGAACACAATTTTAAAAGAAATGATGTCAGTGAAGCCCGATTAAAGAAAAAACCCACCCATTAACACGTTTGCATTACACTGGCTTTCCACACTCTGTTATCAGTTTGAGACAAAGAGAAATGAGTTTTGTAAAACATGATAGAAATAAATAAATACAAAGAGAAAAAAAACAGGAAATGAAAGGAGAACCTATGGATAGGCTGCAAGAAAACCAGAGGAGGAGTTTGAGCAGGGGAATCAAAATTAAATAAATGGAAAGAGGAGCTGGAGGAAAAGATGAGGCCAGGGATGGAGGGATATGGAGATAGTTAAGGAGAAATGAAGTGAGGGATATGTTAAGGAGTGTCTGTTTGTGGTGGATTCCCAGCTGTTATCTCCCTAGGGGTTCAAACAGCTGTCACACACTGTAATAACACACACATACACACACTTGCTTTGTTCTTTCCCCCCCATATATACACCCCCTTTTATCCTCAGTTTCCCCATTAATATCAACAGTTTTTTTTCTTTTAACCCCGTCTTGGCTTCTGCCTCCTCTATATATGTTCATTTTTTTCTGTCCACATTTCTCTCCTTCCTTCTTCTACACCCCTCCCTTCCTTAGAGAGATAGGGAAGAGAGAGTGGGAATGATGGTAAGGAAGGGTGAAGAAAAGAGAAAAGAGGCATGGGAAGCAGGAGGACAGCCCTTTCATGTGCCCATATCCTCCGGTCTGCATAGTCCAGATTACATTCCCTCTCCTTGGCTAGACAGCTTTTCCAATTTCTCCCAACCGAGGGAAGACAGGTTGAGAAGAAGCAGCTGGTTAACTGCATTAACTCATTTTGGCCTCCTCAATATGTCTGGTACCCTAATCCCTCTCTGTTGACATGGCAGGACGAGGGAGTGTGGCGCTGGTTGATAGGGAGGTCTTCCTGCCACTCCGGAAGACAGTTGCCCTCCCATCTTCCTCTAGTCATGTACCCCACTTCTCTTTCTTCAGCATTAAACAGCTCCAGCTCGCAACATTCAAATGGACAAATTGGAAATTTGTCTTCAGCTGCAGCTTTGGCTCTTTAGCTTTATGAGGATGAGAGGGAAAGGGCGCTCTTCGCTAGAGACACACAGAGACAGAGAGGAGTGAATATAGAGGACAAGGTGGATGGAGTGGGTGCAGATTGGATAGAGGCAGGTAGAGGTTGGATCGTCATGTACATGCACCACCATATAGACTTTGGTGTTGGGGGATGGAGAGCATTGTTGTAAGGGTGGATACAGGGGAGATCTAGAGGGATAGAGGGGGATCAGCGGAGGGAAAGGAGGAGGGGTAAGAGAAGAGTGATTATGGCGGGTCTGGCCTGCCAGGCCTGATAAATGACTAATCAGGAGAACAGGGCCTTAGGTCCCTCACAGGACCACTACTACCACAGGCTTATCACATGCACGGGCTGCAGACACACACACATGCAGACATACGTGCCTCTCGCTAACACGCTGCACACATGCAGCCTTACACACTTGGACACAAAAGGAGAGAGTAAGAGAAAAGCCTGGGATGGGTTGAATCCATAGCTGCCTCTCTTGGAGCAACGCTCTGCTTGGAGAGCTGTTATAGATCCACCTCTGCCGCCTCCTCACGCCTGTCTCACCTCTCTGACTCCTTGCTCCAGGTCTAATAGTCTGCCAAGGCTGAGACAAAGAGCAGGTCACACAACCGACAAACTGTGGTTCTGTTACAATGATATATCCTCTATTTTAAAATGACGACTTCATAATAGTTAACGACCATTATGAATGAGTCCTGAGTTTCTGGAAGTTTTTCTTCAAATGTGTATGTAGTAATATGCCGAACTGCTACAGAGGTAAGCACAGGATATATTCAAGAAAATACAGTTAGTCTGGCTAGTTGAATCCAATTTGGCTGCATTCTAAGCTAATGATCAGGAAGGGATGGGAAAAGGCGGGAGAGGGAATTATTGAGAGGAGGGAGTAGGAGGAAGCAGTGGCGATGGGGGTATATGGACGTCTTTGTGTGCCACGCTCCATTGACTCGGCCTCCATACTCCAGCAGCCATGTGATCCCAGTGTGATGCTGCTAATAGTGACACCAGCGGGGTCGAGAGCAAGTGCGAGGGCGAGACAGTCGGAGGGGTGGGTGGGGAGGAGGGATGGTGGAGGGCAGATTGCAAGCGGTAGAGAGGGAGAACGGGAAGAAGGAACAGGACAGTTGGAAGAATAGGAGAATAGCGAGAGCAGAAATTGAGAAGGAGAGAAGGATGGGACTGTGGTCTCTGTGGGATTGTGTGCAAGGACGGCCAAGTTGGTTTCTCTGTCCCCTTGTACCTTTATGCCCCCCCATGTCCCTTTATGTGCAGCCGTGTCCCTGGACGCAAAGTCACTTGCAGATCACCTCTGTAGCTTATACAGTATACTTGAATGAGCAAACTCTGTTTTTCACTTGTGTGGTTGCTGTTGTACTGGTGTTATAGCCCTGTGTATGTATATGTGTGTGTGTGTGTGTGTGTGTCTGTGCTAAAAGTGAGACATTAACCTACACAAGCAAGATTTGTCTGCCACCCTTTGGGGCTGAAGGGCATATACTGTATATCCGTTCTTTTACCCATTCGTTTCATACTTGGCCTTTCCGTTTGTTTTCAATGTGTCTTTTATGTTTTTTAAATTATTCATCTTAACTTTCTAACTAATTATTTAGCTTACCTTTCATTTGGCATTTACCTTATAGTTTTTGTGCGGCTAAGGTAAGGTCAAAGGTATGTCATGTTTTTTAGGCATTTACTTTTCCTATTAAGTCTTGGTATTTATGTACTGTTTATACAGCATGCATATCCCTCGCTCTGTGCTCAACAGTAGATAAAGATGAAATCCTACCGTTCTAATTCGTGTTTCACACCCAATATGTATCCGTGCTGTTCCTGGGGCAGCAGTCATAACATGGGAAGTGTTGGTTAAGCCTTCCCTGCTCTCTGACTGTCACTTCTGGCTAACTCCGAGCCGGGTTGAAGCCTTGTGATGCATACTTCCCTCTGACTCTCTGTCTCAACCAATCACAAACAGCAGCCCGATGATGCCCTGTGATGTGGTTCCCACAGATGCCGGTGTCCGTGGTGATAAGGCCTCACATGAGCAATCTGATTGGATTAGCAGGCCCTTTGAACAAGCCCTGACTGGCTGTTTGCCGGCGGGATGCAAATGAGCTCCTTACGAGGAAGGCAGGGACTTGACCTTTATTGGGCCTGGCAGTATGGACGGTGGCACGAAGGGAGGAAGGAGGGGTAGCGTGTAGCCTCTGAAAGCTGAATTGTGGGAAGTGAAGAGGTAAAAGTATATCACTGGCAGACAATACTCCTTTTCTCTCTCTGTCTTCCTCTCTTTCTCCCACAGTCTTGTTAAGTGTCTTCATGGTGCCACTGTCCTGCCTGGCTGGTCGGCCTTCTGGCTAGCTGGCTTTGCTCATTTGTGTCTGTGTGTCAGAGCCATTCGCTGCTGTGCGTCACCCTTTCTGGCAGCCACTTAACCTCTAGGCCTGGCAGCATCCACAGTTAAGATTCCAAAACAACCAACAGACTGTGTGTAAAAGAAAAGAGCCCCCTCACTCATTTCAATGGCCGCTGCATTAGCACAGCTGGGGTGCCAACGCAGAGGCCTCTGTAAAAACAACGCAGGGTTATCGGCAAAAAAGTTGAATCTGACAATTAAGCAATGAAATATCATCAAGTCAAGTGTTGCTGTGGCCAATCAGATGTGCCAAGCACACATTTCTGGAAGATTACTTTGTAACATGAACACCATATTAATTGAAATATTAATATGAACTGTTTACCTGATAAGATACGAATTATTAAGTCCTGTCTAGTAGTATTGTAAACCACTGTGTAAGGGGTTGGTATCTGATCAATGATGGCTGTCAAGTTCATTGATTTATACACAAACTGGCCTTCCTGCATTATATGTCATCGCCTCACAGGTACCTGAAACACTCCCCCGCAAACGTAACCCCCCAATGCAATGTTATTGTTTTGTCTACGAAAGAGCGGTATATGTATATCTCTTAGATGAAGACCACTTACAATTGTAAGGATGTGAAGCAGATGTACTGGAGTTGAATGTATAGATGTTGGTCTTT